>VZQC01010156.1:0-23145 GCA_009823505.1 Rhizomys pruinosus
TTTGTACATTGTAACGTTAACAATACTGATAGGAAGAATGTCCTAGGCACCTAACTGTATGCCAAGCACTTCATGTATGTTGTTTGCTATAACAACAGTAACTCCAAGCTCCAGGGGAGATACCTGAGACAGTGCATCATTTTTCCCAAGTTACAGAGGCAGAGAGCCAGCCGTTCATCTGTTTACAAATTCTTCCGTGCTTCTTTTCACTAAGCCACGTCACCTCCCTTGTCAAGCTCTGCAATTACAGGAGATAGAAAATCTGAAAAATGTTGTTTGCTATATCTAAAGCTTGCATACTGGTCAGAAGTATAGTTATCTTCATACCCTTAATAATTTAACTCATTTGGCCCAAACTTCATAGTTCATCGAAAGTTACGGTGGATCAAAGAACCAGACAAAAAATGAGAACATTAAGCAGTCAACCTGAGAAAGAGTCCCTCTTCAGTCATCCGGGATCATCAGAGTCTAGCAGTGATATGTTTGTTTTGGGCTTCTTTATTCACTGCTTTATTTCAAAGAGAATTTAAGACAACCTGACAAGGATGAATAAAAGTCAAGAAATCAATTAGAAATAGTCAGGGAAGAAAGAAACAGGAAATCAAAGGGTCAACCAAAGCAAGATTAAAATAAAGATGTGTGGTATTGAGCTCTGTATACTTGTTTGAAGACACGTGGCAAATTTGGAACTAAACTTTCGAGCAACAGCTTAAAAACGGAAACCTGAGCTGTTATGAGTCACCACATGTATGTGACGAAAACAGCCCAGTTGCTCAGAACACAATTCCCTATGAACAAGATCAAAAGCTTCTCATAAAATGCCTCCTAAAGAGGCATTATGTAATGAAGACAATCTCCTGATCATAAAAGAAACAGGGCATTTTTTGAGAGTAAAAGGGGAGCCATTACATACTGTGCTGGGCAAACACAAACTGGAACTATGCCCTCTCCCAAATACACATTTGGATTGCATATAATACCACAACTACATATTTTATGAAGATGTCTTTATTGCTGCATCTTCCAATACAAAGTAAGAATTGCACACAGAACAGTAATACAGTGAAAGCAACTCTTCTGAGGTTAGTGTGATTGGTTATAACTTCCAGCTGATCCAGTCAAAGGGCAGACTTGACAAAGGACCAACAACCCAAATAGCTAAGGTGTAGAAAAAATGTCCCCTGGCCAGAGACTGGGTAATAGAGAAGGGTGAATGGTAGAAATCAGCAGTTTTGGAAAACACAATCTTTATTCTTCTAAATTTCATTCTTTTTTAAAAATTTTATTTATTTTTTGTGTATGAATGTACTGTCTGCATGTAGGTTTGTGCACCCGTGTTGTGCAGTGCCTCGGAGGTCCCAAGAGGGCATCGGATTCCCCTGGAACTGGAGTTAAAGAGGGTTCTCGGCAGCCATGTGGGTGCTGGGAATCGAACCTGGGTCTTCTGCAAGAGCAGTCGGTGCTCTTAACCACTAGACCATCTCTCCAGCCCCTAAATTTCATTCTCAACCAACAACTGGGAATAATGGGCGCTTCATTGATATCTGTGCTGTTTACACACGGAGGACACTAAAAAAATGCAGGCTTCACTTTTCAGATAAGTGTTACTTGTGTTTGTTATTATATTGAACTTATATAGACTTTCCAATTAAATTTTAACAATTGTTAAAGTCTTGACTTTTATAAGTATCTTATTCTTATGATACTGAGCAATAACTTATAACTGACTCGGATTTTCCTCTGACCTTGGGTTGTAGAAAAAGTGCCTGTTCTTTGTCATTCGATGAAGGAGCTCTTTTTAAAAGTTCATTTAAATCAGGCTGCATTAGTAAAAATATAAACTTCCAAAGGAGAGAATAAACACGTGATGGGTAAAGGCTAGTGTGTATGTAGGGGAGGGGGGTCTCTGTCACTCAAGTGAGATATCAACAAGCGTGGTGGCCCAAGCAGACATGCCGCCAGCCCCCATTTTCTGGGGAGAATTTCCAGTTCCCACGAAACTCTTCCACCACACTCCCCATGCCACTCAAGAGATAATCAGTTCAGGTCCTGCTGGACATCTACGTGTTGACACATTTAGGTGTTCCTCTGGTTCAAAGGCATAATCTTCCATTAGGTTTCTTATCTTCAGCTTCTCAGGGTTCCTGGGGATTTGTGGGTCGGGAGGCTTTGGTTTTTTGAGACAGGGTCTTACTATGTAGCCCTTACTGGCCTGAAACTCAGAGATCCGCCCACTTTTGCTGCCAGAGTGCTACAATTAAAGGCTTCCATCACCACATCCAGTTTTAGGAATCCCGTTTTATGATTTATATTCTGCTCTGTTTTTCCAACTCTCCTTTTCCCCTGGATTTTACATGTCAACATAGAAAGGAGATCAAGCCTCTTTTATCTTTAAATAAGCCAACCCCGGTCTTCCGACCTCCAGAATCTGTGCCATTTCTATTCTTCCCAGCTTCTGCAAAGGCAGCCTCAGGTGTTGCCTGTTGATAGGCTTCCCACCACCCCATCTCTAGCAATCTAGATCATGGTCCCTTTTCTACTTAAACAGGTCTTAATGGCTTCCTAGTTGCTAAATCCAAAGAAAAATTTCTCTTATTCTTTTCAAACTTTTGTGACTGTTTTAAAAACTTTCCCCTCTTGGTTCCTTAATTGATAACATTCTTTTTTTTGGGGGGGGGGACTTTTCGAGACAGGATCTCCCTGTAGCCCCAGCTGTCCTGGAACTCTCTCTGCAGACCAGGCTGGCCTTGAACTCACAAATATTTGCCTGCCTCTGCCTCCTGAGTGCTGGGATTAAAGGCATGTGCTACCACGCCCAGCAATCGATAACATTCTTGCACATTCATTTTTGATTGACCTTGAGTTATCTAATTATTCTGTCACACCATTTCCATGGTGGTTTGAATTAACACCTGTTGATGAATCCAAACTATATCATTTTTAAGCTCCAGATGGAAGATTCATGCCTAGGTAATGCTGAACTCAACATCTGTGCACCAGGACTCACCTGCAACCGCCAGCCCTCCCCATGAACTAATGGCAGCCCTTTCATATACTTACTCAGGGTAATCACTTAAGAATTATGTTTGCGGGGCTGGAGAGATGGCCTAGCGGTATAAGAGCGCCGACGCTCTTACAGAGGGACACCGGGTTCGATCCCCAGCACCCACATGGCGGCTGAGAACCGTTCCGAAACTCCAATGTCCAGGAGAACTCCAGTTCAGGGGATCCGAGACCCTCTTTCTGACCTCCGCGGCATTGCACGACACGGGTGCAAGACTTGCATGCAGAAGTACATTCGTACACATACAGAAATAAATAAAATTAAAAAAAAAAAAAGAATTATGTTTGCTCTCTCTCTTCCTTTCCTCCTACACCTATACCTGATTGGTCATTAAGTCCTAATTCTCCGTTTTGGCCCCTGACATTGGAAGAGCACTGCTCTAAGTTAGGACATTTCTCAGTGGAATATAGTAGTAACAGCATTCTTTTTTTTTTAATTATTTTTTATGTGTATGAATGTACTGTCTCCATGTAGGTTTGTGCACCCGTGTCGTGCAAAGCCGCGGAGGTCAGAAGAGGGCGTCGAATTCCCCTGGAACTGGAGTTAAAGACAGCTCTCAGCCGCCATGTGGGTGCTGGGGATCGAACCTGGATCCTCTGCAAGAGCAGTTGCCTATCTCTCCAGCCCCAGTAACAGCATTCTAACTGGGTCTTCTGATTCCTCTTCCCCCCACCCCCACCTCTATACAATGGCAAGATTTTTCCAGATGGAAGTCCACCTGTGTGGAGCCCTTTCCATTACTTCCCCTCCACACTAAGTCCTTTGCTAATTAGCATAGGATTAAAGGGCATTCATATTCTAATTTTCCCGAAAGCCACTCTAAACAGTAACGTGCCCTGGAAGTACCAGTCTAACCTCTTTCCTGGAGCTCCCTGTGCCTTCCTACCTACCCCATTTAGAGCAACACCGTTCAGATTTTTCCCTGCATGGTGTTTCCCCAGCTTCCTCAGCTAAGATTAGGTGCCCCTCTGGAATATTCTCATAGCACTGTGTTTCCTCATGTAGGGCACTCATACAACCCTGCTTGTGCTCATTTACTTATCTGGACCACACTTAACCACAAGAATAGTGACAACTAGCATCTGTTGCAAGCTGCGTACTAGGTTCTGTATTAAAGATATTGTGTGAACATCCATTTCGTTTTCACAATTCTAGGAAGGCGGTACTAATACTCCTTTTGATTTCCTGGAAAACTTCACTGGTGTTTCAGAATTAATATCCTCATCTCTTTAGGCCAAGGATCAGGTTCCCCTGTTTGTGATGAAAATCTGGAAAGTCTGGCACATGGTGGTAGCTCCTGGGGAATGCTTTATGGGTTTAATAGTGAAAGACTGATGAAGACAAAGTAAACTGCAGCAGGTTTTGGTTTAGTATGAGGAAGAATTTTATACTAGCTAGAACTGTTCAGTGTAATGGATCACTCCCAGTTAGCAGCTGGCCATCTAAATCTTCCAGTTTCACATCCAAAAATTGAGCCGGGTGCTGTGGCACACACCTTTAATCCCAGCACTTGGGAGGCTGAGGCTGGCAGGATCTCTGTTTGAAGCCAGCCTGGTCTACACAGCGAGTTCCAGGATAGCTGGGGCTGCAGGGAAACTTTCTCAAAGAGAGAGAGAGAGAGAAAAAAGACCCAAAATTAACAGACTGTGAATTAGAAAATACTTGAAAATACTGCAACTGTTCTAAAAAAAAGACTTCCTTTTCCACTATTAAGACCCTTCACAAAACTATAGCTTTGTATAGCATTTACATTGTATTAGGCATCTTGCATTGGCTCTGTGCACCGCTGATTTTGGTATCCATGGGGAGTCATGCAGGCAGTTCCTAGTGGGACCCCGAAACGACTGTGTGTGGCACTTCTCACAGAGCACACTTGCATCTTTCCTTCTTGTGAGTAGACAGTCTTACTCCGCTTTCCTTCTCAGAATCCAGGCAAAGGCCACAGGTGCCCAGCAGATGTTTGTTGAATGGGATCAGATTGAATTTTACAGCTGTACAAAGCAAAAACTGGATTTAAAAAAAAATTTTTTTTTAGTGGAAGCTCACCTCTCAGTGTTCTTTAGTGGAAGCTCACCTCTCAGTGTTCTTTAGTGGAAGCTCACCTCTCAGTGTTCTTTAGTGGAAGCTCACTTCTCAGTGTTCTTTAGTGGAAACTCACCTCAGTGTTCTTTTTAGTGGAAGCTCACCTCTCAGTGTTCTTTTTGGTGGAAGCTCACCTCTCAGTGTTCTTTTTAGTGGAAGCTCCCGCCTGTCACCTGCCCAGGAGGGCCAATGACTGAAAGCCCAGCAAGATGTAATCACTATAGATGCCTTTTTAATTTTGCAATTTCCTGGCCTTGTTACAACGTCTCTGGACACATATCTAAAATGTGTATCTTTTGTCCCATCTACTTCACATTAGAATGGAAACTCCTTGAAGTTAATGTTTTTTATAAAAAAGACAGATATTCAGGGCTGAAATAGTGTGTAAGAAATAAGGCAGGAGGATCTTTGTGAGTTCAAGACCAGCCTAGTCTACATAACGAGTTCCAGGACAGTCTGAGCTACCAGGAGACCCTGTCTCAAAAAGACCAAAAAAAAAAGAAAGGAATTCTGGATCTAACCATCCGTGTGTTGAAACAGCCTCTTAAGCTTAGTATGATGGATGCTGAGATAGAAGGATTGGAGCAAGTTCAAGGCTAGCATGGGCTACACAGCTTGAGGCCAACCTGGGAACAGCTTATCTCAAAAACATAAAATAAAATACATGTAGCCTTTAATTTAGTATCTAGGATCAGTTGACAAAGATCAATGAATTTGACAGGACTCTCAGAGGCCATGCTTTATTCCCTGTCTGTACTGCTCAAGCCTGGCCTTGACCTTGAGAATGATAATTGTGATTTAATGTTTTGCTCTTTTTCCCTTCTTTTCTCTCATATTTGTAACCCAAAGTATATACTTTATTTTTTATATACTTTTTCAGTGTGGTGATACAAATCTGGTCCAGTCTCCCTACTCAATGTATGAATTCTTTCTAGAACATATATCTGTGTATCTTGTCTAGGAGTGGAGAGCACACTCCTGCGATGTACCTCTGACTGTGTGCTATCTAATACATAATTATAAAATGACTAATATGTGGTAGGCTAAGAATTCAGTGATTTGAAGAGGCATTTTCTTCTTCACAGGGCTTACAGTCTGGTGAGATTTGGCTTGTAGCAAATGAAGTTCTCTTAGTTCCCTTGTTCTCTAGTCTTAAAGCTCTGTGGGAAGAAAAGGGAGAGTAATTAGAAGAAAAGGACAATGAGAGGTGAGCTTCCACTAAAGAACACTGGGAGGTGAGCTTCCACTAAAGAACACTGGGAGGTGAGCTTCCACTAAAAACAAAGAACACTGAGAGGTGAGCTTCCACTAAAGAACACTGGGAGGTGAGCTTCCACTAAAGAACACTGAGAGGTCAGCTTCCAGTAAAGAACACTGGGAGGTGAGCTTCCACTAAAGAACACTGAGAGGTGAGCTTCCACTAAAGAACACTGAGAGGTGAGCTTCCACTAAAGAACACTGGGAGGTGAGCTTCCACTAAAAAGAACACTGAGAGGTGAGCTTCCACCAAAAAGAACACTGAGAGGTGAGCTTCCACTAAAGAACACTGAGAGATGAGCTTCCACTAAAGAACACTGGGAGGTGAGCTTCCACTAAAGAACGCTGAGAGGTCAGCTTCCACTAAAGAACACTGGGAGGTGAGCTTCCACTAAAGAACACTGGAGGTAAGCTTCCATAAAGAACACTGAGAAGTCAGCTTCCACTAAAGAACACTGAGAGGTGAGCTTCCACTAAAGAACACTGGGAGGTGNTTTGTCTTTTTGAGACAGGGTCTCCCTGTAGCCCCGCTGTCCTGGAACTCACTCTGTAGACCAGGCTGGCCTTGAACTCACAAAGATCCGCCTGCCTCTGCCTCCCAAGTGCTAGGATTAAAGGCGTGCGCCACCACGCCCGGCAAGATCCACTCTTAATGGGGTGTACTGGCTCACAGTTGTCATCCCAACAACTGGTTTGATGAAGCAAAAGGAGTATGGAGGGTCTGAAGCCACCCTGGGCTCCATGGGTGTTCCAGGCTAGGATGTTACAGCATGGTACACCTCTCAAAGTAAAAGAGCTCATCTCTGAATACCCTATGATCTAAATTCACCATATAAACTGCTTCCAAGAAACTGCTCCTGCTGCTTCCTCATTGTCTTCTGGTTTTCTTCTCATCTGGACAAAAACTAAATTTTTCTCTTACATATTATACCACTGTTTCTGCTTCTCAAAAACCTTCAGCAGATCTTTCTCTTCAATGAGGTACCTGAGGGGTCTCTGAGATGCAGATCTTTCCTGAAGGTAGAGAAGACTGATCAGCCCCCTTCGGGTCAGCCCAGTGATACTACTGAGAACATTAAGGCAAGGAGAGCGTCTGGCCTGGCCAGCAGGGGCTCATATTCAGAGCTGAGCAGCTGGAGGATGGCTACACTCATCATGTTACATCTTCCAGGAGTCTACCCTGCACCTGGTGCCGCACCTGTACAGCGGTCTCATCCAGCCCTTCCTATGCTTGCTAGAGCAGTACAATGGAGACAAGGTGATCCCAGGTAAGTGCTATACCCCTGCAACACTGTGCTGTCAACTACTCCAGAACTATAGACAAGAACCTCTACCCCAAGGTCAAGCAAATCCCTGAACTGGTTTTTACCCCCACAGCAGCCTCTGACAGGGCCTATGGCCTTGGGACCTTATAAAGCCTGTGAAAAAGCATATCAGTTAACATGACCTAATTCTCTTTCTGTCGTGACCTCTGTCCAATGTCCAGCTTTTCCTCCCAGCGCTGGGGATGAAGCCCATGGCCTTGCACATGCTTCACAGACACATTACCACTGAGCGACATATGAAGCCCATTATTTTGTGGATTATTTCTTTTATTCTTCCTTCCATTTCTCTTTTATGACCAACTTGTTCTTCATAGTCTCTCAATTTGTTAAATAATTTAGAATAGTATCCATGTTTAGCAGTTTTCATTTTGTTTAAAATATCCTGATTTTCACTTCCCTCCATGAAACTTTTTTAGTTTAGTAAAAATATTAAATATTAGGGGCTGGAGAGATGGCTTACTTTTCACTTCAAAAAATACAGTAGCTCGTACCTAGGGTTTTCAAATGATTTATCATGAGCCGGAAGTGGTGGTGCATGCCTTAAATCCCAGCACTTGGGAGGCAGAGGCAGGTGGATCTCTGTGAGTTCAAGGCAAGCCTGGTCTACAGAGTGAGCTCCAGGCCAGCTGGGACTAAAGGGAGACCCTGTCTCAAAAAAAAAAAAAATGATTTATCATGTGTATAGAAAATCTTTTCCCATTTTCAAAGAAATATGATTAGAAACACTAAATTGCCCATTCAAAATTTCAAAGTACCCCCCCAAAAAAGAAAAAAAAAGGCCGGGCACGCCTTTAATCTTAGCACTTGGGAGGCAGAGGCAGGCGGATCTCTGTGAGTTCAAGGCCAGCCTGGTCTACAGAGAGAGTTCCAGGCCAGCTGGGGCAACAGGGAGACCCTGTATTGAAAAGACCAAAAATAAAAAATAAAAAAAATTCAAAGTAAATTACTACTGGAATTAACAGGATCTTGAACTCTTATTTTAGATTTAGACAATTTTTGTATATTTATATAATAACTATTACTAAAATTACACATTATACTAATTACAAAAAAGGCCTTTAAGCTCTAGGGTTTGATCATATTGAAAAAAAGTAGAAATTTGTTCACTGTATGCCAGTAGCAAATGAGGAATATCTAAATGTTTTAGGCCATTTTCCTTTAATTATAATAAATGACAATGTTGGAAAAGAATTATTTCATAGTGTAGCATTTTCAGGGAACATTAATCTCATTTCAAGTAAAATAATTTTAACTTTTCAGCTGATTTAATCATCTGTAATTGACAGAAATAGCTCCCACACATAACTGCCTGCACAAAGCAGGTACTTCTCTGTGCACAGGCTGGTCAGAATCTATACTGGATTTCTTTCATGGAGAAGTCACATGATCCAGGATTAATTCTTAGATAACCAGATGTCAGGACTAGAGGCATGTTAAAGCCAACTAATAAGTCAAGAAATAACAGCAAAATTTTCAGTGTTTCTCACTACTATGTGTCTGAGCCAATTCTAAAAGCAAATACATTCTTTTTCTTATGTTTAAAAATCATGGCCGGGTGTGGTGGCACATGCCTTTAATTCTAGCACTTGGGAGGCAGAGACAGGCGGATCTCTGTGAGTTCAAGGCAAGCCTGGTCTATAGAGTGAGTTCCAGGACAGCCAGAGCTACAGAGAGACCCTGTCTCAAAAAGACCAAAAAAAAAAAAAAAATCATGGATAATAGCTGATTATGGTTTAGTTCTGCAAAATCTAAAATACCTGCATACCTGGCTTTTAAGTTCAGGGGAAAAAATTGGTAATAAACTAATGTCTTAATTTCAAGCCAAACCTTAAGCTTACATGAATTTAAAGATACTTGAGATCTGGGGTATGGTGGTGCACACCAGTAATCACAGCACTCTGGAGCAAGAGGCAGGCAGATCACTGTGAGTTCCAGGCCAGATGGGGATAGGGGAGACCCTGTCTCAAAAACAACAACAAGAAAGATACTTGAGATCTGAGTTACAATGCCTTAGTAATCCAGTTAGAGTCAACTGGAGTCAAATAAAAAAAAAAAGGTTTTTTTTTTTTTTGGTCTTTTTGAGACAGGGTCTCTTTTTAGTGACAGATGGCCTGGAACTCACTATGTAGACCAGGCTGGCCTTGAACTGACAGAGATCCACCTGCCTCTGCCTCCTGGGTGGTGGAATTAAAGGCCTCCAGCACCACGCCCAGGAAATTAAAACATTTTAAGTAAAAACAAACATGGAATTTAAAGATTTCAAAGAGACTTATATAAAGTATTTAAAAATAACTTTCCCATGCCATTCAGCTCTTTCGGCTAATGCAACCTAAGAGGAATATTTATACATCTTTAACAGAAATTATTAGTTATCTCTGAACATTTTTCATTTTTGTAAGTGTAATAGAAACTTCTTGGCGGTAGAATATAGTAGACACTTATTCAGTGAATGAATAAATGGACAAACATCCAATGAGATTCTAGGAGAGGACAGATAAATGGCAGACCTGCCTACCTTCTGCTCTAAGGTCATATTTTAAAAAGTAATCCACCTATGTTTATATAGTAGTAGGTATATTTAGAAAACCACTAGTCAAAAAAATCATTTAGATAATCTACACATCCAAGTCCTCAGAAAATGAAGGTGTATGTGTATGTGCATACATACACATACGCACACACACAGATAAATGAAGGTGTGTGTATGTGTACACACACACGCACACATACACACATAAATTATATAAGCAAACACAGATAAAATGGCTAAGGGAACATGTATCAAAATGAAAAGTGGCGCCGGGTGTGGTGGTGCACACCTTTAATCCTAGCACTCAGGAGGCAGAAGCAGGTGGATCTTTGTGATTTCAAGGCCAGCATAGTCTACAGAGTTCCAGGACAGCTGGGGCTACAGGGAAAGAAAAGTGGATACTGTCAGGGAGAAGGCTGTGATGGGAGGTGAAAGGAGGAGGCCTTGATTTAACTTTGCAGTGGAGGATGGTATCTATGCAATTTGTGTTTCATGTATTAGTATGCCCCTATGGGGAAAATGAGACACTGACACAGAACAAAGCTCTTTGTAGGTCTAACTTGCTGTTGTCAAGACAAATATATTAAATTCTTTTGATCTTATTTTAAAGCATTTTTCAAGAAAGATTCATTTTTATTTATATGTCTCTGTGTGCACCTTGTGTGTGCAGGTACTTGAAGAGGCCAGAGGAAGGAGTCAGATCCCCTGGAGTTGGAAATTACAGGCATTTGTGAGCTGCCCGACGGGAACTGAACTCCACTCCAATGGAGGGGCATCATACTCTTAACTGCTACGTTATCTTTCCAGCCCCTCAATCTTACTTTTAGAAAATATACAAGTAGGATTCTTTTGTCTTTTTGAGACAGGGTCTCCCTTTAGTCCCAGCTGGCCTGGAGCTTGCCATGTAAACTAGGCTGGCCTTGAACTCACAGAGATCCTCCACAAGTAGGATTCTTTAGTTACATATGTTATTTTTTGTGGAGCTGGGGCCTGAGACCAGGGCATGCTAGGCAAGTGCTCTTCTACCAGCACTAACCTCTAAAAAAAAACAATTTTATTATTCTTGTATGTGTATGAATGTACTGTCTGCATGTAGGTTGGTGCACCCATGTAGTGCAATGCTGCAGAGGACAGAAGAGAGCATGGGATTCCCCTGGAACAGGAGTTAAAGGCGGTTCTCAGCTGCCATGTGGGTGCTGGGGATCAAACCCGGGTCCTCTGCAAGAGTGGTCAGCACTCTTAACCGCTAGGCCATCTCTCCAGCCCCTAACCTCTATATTTTAAAACTCATGAGGAACCAACTACTAGAAATATTTGAAACCACGTATCTAATGTTCTGTTAAAATCTAAGAATGGAGCCGGGTGTGGTGGCAGGCGTCTTTAATCCCAGCACTCGGGAGGCAGAGGCAGGCAGATCTCTGTGAGTTCAAGGCCACCCTGATCTACATGGCAAGCTCCAGGCCAGAAAAAAAAAATTAAAAAAATAAAAAACCGAAGAACCAGCCCAGCCAAATTGCTTAGCATGAGAAATAAGAGGTCTGAGGATATAGCTCAGTGACAGCACATACCTGTAATCCCAAGACTATAGGCTATAGGATCACGAGTTCGAGGCCAGCCTGGGTTGCACTGTAAGTTCAAAGCCAACTTGGACTACATCTGGAGGCCCTATTTTAAATACTTCCTATCCCCTAAAAAATAGTATTAAAAAAACCAAATAGCTGATGTGGTGGTCTAAACCAGCAGTTCCAGGTATTTAGTAGGCTGAGGCAGGGGAATTGCTTGGGCCCAGGAATTCCAGGCATCTATTCCATGCAGTGAAGCCAATCTCCAAATAACTTCATTTTACTTTCCAATTTAGTATTTCAAAATTTCATGTGTATATGTACAATGTGTTTCTCTGCTCAAACTCCTCCCAGGATCCCTGATCATGTCTCCTTCCCAACTTCATGTCCTCCTTTTTTAAGTACTTATTTCTTTGTAGCTGAGTCCAATTCGTGCTGCCCATACACAGAAGGATGTTTGGTGTGCCTCTCCCTCCTCCAGCAGCCATCAACAGCTAATAGCTCCTCAGCTACGGATGGGCCCCAGGCCTCCTCCCTCCTAGAATTTGTTTTGTTTTCTGGTCTTTTCGAGACAGGGTCTCCCTGTAGCCCCAGCTGTTCTGGAACTCACTCTGTAGACCAGGCTGGCCCTGAACTTACAAAGATCTGCCTGCCTCTGCCTCCCGAGTGCTAGGATTAAAGGCGTGTGCCACCATGACCAGCTTCCTCCTGGAATTTTTTTTTTTATTTTATTTATTTCTGTATGTGTATGAATGTACTGTCTGCATGCAAGTTTGTGCACCCGTGTCATGCAATGCCGTGGAGGTCAGAAGAGGGTGTCGGATTCCCCTGGAACTGGAGTTCTCCTGGAATTGGAGTTTCAGACGGTTCTCGGCCGCCATGTGGGTGCTGGGGATCGAACCCAGGTCCTCTGCAAGAGTGGTCAGCACTCTTAACCGCTAGGCCATCTCTCCAGCCCCCCTCCTGGAATTTTTAACTGGCTTGATCTTGTGTAGGTCTTATGTCAGTAACCACAGCTGCTGTGAGTTTACATGGCAACAGCCATGTCATGTCTAGTCAGCATCTCACAGCACTCCACCCCATATTCCAGCTCTTACTCTTACACCAAAGTGCTCTTGATCTTGTGCTGACATAAAGAACACAATAGGCAATCAGGTGTTGTTCCTTTGAAGAAGAGTTGAGTTTACAAAAGTGGGAGAAAAGCCCAGGTGATAAAGGGGCTTCTGAATGAATAGCGTTTGTCTGTTTGGAGAAGCAAATGTTAATGAAGTAATAACACTCTGAAGGTATCCTTTGATGCAAAGGACACTGTGAAAATACATAAAATGCTTCTGCTTTGTTCTGTTCTTTGAGACAGGATCTTACTATGTACCTCAGCCTAGCCTAGATCCTCTTGCCTCAGCTGAGACTCTAAAATTATTAGAATTTTTTATTACCAAGTTATGTAAAGCAACAGTTACTTCTATCCACCCTCCCTTCTCCAGGTTGTGCTTATTTGTTTATTCATTTATTTATTGAGACAGTGTCTTACTATATATTGCCTAGGCTAGCCTTGAACTCTCAGCTATTCACCTTCCTCAGGCTCCCAAATACTAAGGTTATAAGCATGTGACAGCACTGAGTGTGCTTCATTGTTTAAAGAATGGAGGGAAGGATGGGTTTGTGATTAGGGATAAGGAATATAATGAGGGTCAGGGAACTGGCATATTTCTTGGATTGCTTTAGTGTCAACCTGACACAGCTGGGTAGAGGGAGCCTCAGTTGTGGAATTAGCTCCATTGGACTGGCCTGTGGCCACGTCTGTGGAGTATTTTGTAGATTGTTGAATAATGTGGGAGAGCCCAGCCCACTGTGGGTGATGCCACCCCTGGGTAGGTGGTTCTGTACTGTATAAGAGAGCAGGCTGAGCATGGGTTGAGGAGCAAGCCAGTAAGCAGCATTACTTCATGGCCTGTGCCTCAGCTCCTCCCTCCAGGTTCCTGGTCTGAGTTCCTACCTTGGGCTCCCTGAGAGATGAACTGTGACCCAGGAGATGTGAGCTGAATAGACTGTTTCCTCCCCAAGTTGGTAATGGTCAGAGTGTTTTGTCACAGCAATTGAAAGAAAACTAGAACAATATCTTAAACAGCCATTTCAAGAGGAACAGCCCTAAGGCAAAACACCTACAAGAACAGTCCTGTTTTGTTGAAGGGGAGAATGATGGTTTGCTGGGATGCTGAGGCGTGCCAGAGTGGGGACAGCAGATGTGCAGTGTGTATAGTGTATGCGTCTGTGTGTGAGAGAGAGCGAGCTGGGAAGGGGAGTCTGAAGCTGTATTAGGACTGACCTTACACATGGAGTATGGTATAAATCTTGGCATTCTATCAAATCTTCTGAACTTCCATCCCCTCTCCTTTCTGGAAATGAAACCGTCATGACCAGTTAGGATAGTGGTTTGCTGACATTTCTTGTGACAAGTCACCCCTGTTCTCAACCTATGTCAAGACAATTATTTTTACCAGTTGTGTACCAATAATTTTAAAAGGCAAGCATGTTTAAAGAGTCATATCTGTAACAATGTAATTCCTGTTCTTGTATTCCCATGTGTGGGACAGCAGTCCTGGATTCAGGCGTATCTTGTGCATGTGCAAGCACAATCTGCTTAGCACACGAAGCAATGCTATAGTACAGGGCACACCCTGTCACCCGATGCTAGCACTCGCTTGGTGCCATAAGCAGACCTGTTTGCACACCCCTTTCTGGGTACGCCCCAGGGGCTGGGATGACCTGTGATGGTATGAAGGTCTAAGATTGGTTGCTGGGAGGTAGGGCCATATGATGTAGAGGCTCCCTGCCCCCTAGACCTGTATAAGCTGCCTTTTGCATAGAATAAACAGATTTGCACCCTCTGATGTGGTCCCCCTGGACGTTACTGTAACCCTGCACTGTACCCTCTTCAGCCTATTCGGTTGCGAGACTGATGCCCCAGCACCCAGAGGCTGAAATGGGACAGAATTGATTACAAAAAAGGCCAGGATCCAGGAATAGTATGTATGTGCAGTTACCATTTGGACAAAAGGAAAATGTTTGAGAACAACAGCCTTAAGGAAGAGAGTACATGCCCCAGACTGGTCTCAGCATAGTCAGTTTCCTGATCTTTTTCAAGCTTACCAAACAGCTTCATCAACATGCACTGTGCCTTCCATATAGTAAGAAAATATCTGGGTCTAAAGGATATTAAACAAATCTGGATATTTACAAGGCTGATTCATTTAAACTATCCATGAATATCTTCTATATTAAAATGCCTTCAAGTGGGAAAATTTTGTAATTTCCATTAGTAACACTTCAAATCTTATCAGTCTTTATTCAAACTTCTCTTATATGGACAATCCTCATAAAAATTTGCAGAAAGAATATCTTAACAAGAATTTCATGGTTTCTATCGAGGGCCATCTAAAAACATTATAATTTATCTAATCCAATTAAAAGCATTTAAAAATGATATTCCTAATGTGTCCATCTTTAAACTGACTTAATGATGGTATTCATTCCTGCTTATATATTTTTTTTCTGTAACTCAAGAATTCACTCATATATTTCCCTTTTCCTATTTCCTTCTGGTATTTTATTATAGTTTAAGGTCTTTAGTACTGATTAGATTCACCAACTAGAATATATAAAACTGTTTGATCTTAAGGGCCCCTAAATCTCTAAAAGTCTCTAAAAAAATTTCCTTTTCCTTAATAAGATAGATGTTCTCTAGTTTGTCTACCATACAGACCATACACTTGGAAACTGAGAGTGGTTCTTGCTTCAGAGGCCAGCAAAATTCATTTTGCAAAAGGTGTACTTAATCTTCTCTATCTAGCAAATCCTCAAGAACTCCTAGGAGCAGGACATCTGTAGGAAAGCACTGGGAAAAGCTCTATAATCTGAAGCAACAGGAATGGATGTGTCAGAGCACTCCACGAATTCCAGGGGACTTTGTGGACTCAAAAGTCAGAGGTCATGACAGTTTTCTTAATGACAAAAGTCAAGACTGAAAAAGTATGTATTTTTTGAAAAAAAATCCATTTATAATTCCAAGAGGAGTAAATGTTAGGAGTGAAATGCAATGAAACAGACTGTAATAAATTCGAAATGCTTCATGGTTAATGAACAAATTGATTGTTGTTTCAGTTTACAACTCCAACAGGCAAAAATAATGATCATTATCCTAACTATGAAAACTATAAAGCAGTTCATTTAAAATCTTCTACTTCTACCAAGTATGGAAAAAAATGACACAATAAAACACGTTATTTCTCCAGCGCTCGGCTTTAATCCTAGCACTTGGGAGGCAGAGGCAGGTGGATCTTTGTGAGTTCAAGGTCAGCCTGGTCTACAGAGCGAATTCCAGGACAGCTGGGGCTACAGCTTTGGTCTGGAAAAGACCAAAACAAAAAAAACAACAACAATAAAAAAAAAAAACCAACCATATTATTTCATAATGATTAATTTCAACAAATCAGAAGCTTCTTACATTTGAGAATAGACTTTCAAGAGTTAATAAATTTGTATTAACAATTTAAGAATGTACAAATGTATATTTAGTATTCTAGTGGCTACATGTGATTATAAGGATGAGAAGAAGCAATTCCAATAATGGCTGGGGTGCTTTGTTTGTGACATGTCTGTTTAATTTTTAGTAATAACCAGGTCAGTTTTTCCCAGGATTTTGCATGGGCTAACAGTCCTATAAGAAAGACTGATATATTTGGGTAATATAACATACTTAGAGGACAGTATAGGAGAATGTTAAAGACCCTGAGAAGTCTTGTAGAAAACAGGTTAAACTTTGCTTAATTTGGTATTTTGACAAATGTAAATAATTTTTTTTTTTAAGTTTTTTGACCGGGCGTGGTGGCACAGGCCTTTAATCCTAGAGGCAGGTGGATCTTTGTGAATTCAAGGCCAGCCTGGTCTACAGAGTGAATTCCAGGACAGCTGGGGCTACAGGGAGACCCAGTCTCGAAAAAGACCAAAAAAGTTTTTTGAGAAGGGACTCCCTGTAACCATAGCTGGCCTGGAACTCACTATGTGGATCAGGCTGGCCTTGATCTCACAGAGATCCCCCAGCCGCCCAACTGGAGGACTGGGATCAAAGGTGTATGCCACCTCACCTGGCTCATATTTTTTTCAATTTAACACTTTTAAACATATGATGAGAAACTCTGATTTGATGATTTAAGGATATGTTGAGAAATGTATTCCTATATATTTCCCAAGGCACTTGAAAGCACTTTTAACACTTTCATAAAAACCCCAACAAATGTGTAGGTTCTTAAAGTATAATTTGATGTAAGACGTTAAGGGACAGGGGAAACAACAAATACAATAGCATTCCAAGGTTGCACCTATCTGGAACAGTTAATTATACTTTATGAAGACAAAAAAATAGCACTAAAATTTAAACGTAGATGACTCAAATATGTAACTATTTTATATATGCCTTATCTGAATAGAAATATAACTGTTTCAAAAAACTTAATCTGGGATAGATTTTTGGTTTTGAGGCAGGATCTCTTCGTAGCTCCAGCTGGAACTTGCTATGTTGACCAGGCTGGCCTCGATCTCACAGAGATCTGTCTGCCTCAATTCCTGGGATTGAAGGCATGCACTACCACACCCAACATCTGAGATACGTTTTACTTACTTTTATACGTTTTACTACATATTCTTACTTGCAAAGGGAAGACATTCCATGCTTCATCTTCCATCTGTTAACATTATCTTTCTCCCTTTTCTGAATTTTTTTTTTGTTTTTTTTTTTTGTCTTTTTGAGACATGGTCTCCCTTTTAGTCCCAGCTGGGCTGGAGCTTGCTATATAGACCAGGCTGGCCTTGAACTCAGAGATCTGCCTGCCTCTGCACCATCACGCCCAGCCCTTTTCTGAATTTTAAGACTACCTTCTATTTCTTTTTGGTGCTAGCTAATGGAATTCCATTTTTAGGCACATACACTGATTTAATAAAAATTTTATAAAAGGGATGCTCCCTTTTCCCTATAGCTGCAAAGGGGTAGAGTAGCTGGGCATGATGGTCTACATCCCAGCACTGGGGAGGCAGAGACAGGTAGAGAGCAGTGGCATGTGGATCTCTGTGAGACTATGGCCAGCCTGGTCTACACAGGGAGCCCCAGGCCAGCTGGGGTTACAGGACTATCCTGTTATCAAACAACAATAGTAACAAGAAGACAAAACAAAAAAGTATAATAGAATCATATTCTTAAAGGCAGCCCTTTCATATACTACTTCAAACCAGGAAGTCCTGGTTTTGAGTGTTATATACCTAGCATGACTAAAAATTCTGAATTTCTGGTTAGCTGACTTATTTAATAACTTCCTGGTCTTGTTGATAATCTTATGTCTGAAAGTTCCATTTGTAAACTTATTTAAGATGAGAAAAAGTACATCACCATATCCTGTTTTCTTACAAATATATGATTATTCACATACACCCTTTTGGCTATATGTGCTTTCTTCAAGACCTTTGATTGTCTAATCTTATTTAAGGTAATGATAGGTGCTAATGACTGAAAACAAAACACATATGCAGTCTCTTTGCAGCACAGGGTAGTGAATTGTTTGCTTTCTCTGCATTCTTTCTATGCGGCAGGAATTGCTGTCCCTACTTATGATGATCCCTGTACTTTTCAAATATCATTAACTTCATGATTCTCCTCAAGACAAATGTAAAAAGCTAAGATATCTAGTAATTCCAGCTGGGCATGCTGGTGTATACCTTTGATCCCAGCAGAGTCAGTGGCAGGTGGATCTCCATTATGAGTTCAAGGGCAGCCTGGTCTACCTACTTTCAGGACAGTACAACATGAGACCCTGTCTCAAAAAAAAAAAAAAAAAAAAAAAAAAAGAGGTCTGTAGAGTCCCTATATTCCTCTGTTATAGGTATTACATAATACCGTTATTCTTATTAAGGCTGTGGCGATTTCTTGTTCAACAAAGGATCCAACAAAGGCAGCTGCTCTCATCTTTATTAACCAACTGGTTTCCTCTGTTAGCTCATTCACACGTTATGCTTCTTCCAGATTAGGCTGCAAACTAAACACAAACAATGAGTCAATAAAATCACTTCATTTGGCAGGCCTCTGTAAAGATTCAGGTTTAGCATCTAGGCATGATTAATAAGTCTAGGTTTTGGGGGGCATGTGTATTTTTATAGGATGGGTAGAAACAAACCTGTCTGCAAAAGCTGATACAGGGGTATTGGCACAGTCTTATTGCCTAAAGGATTTGGAACTAGCATTTGTGGAGTTTTTTTTATTGAGGAAAAATCGTCTATCAAAGTCCTTTACGTTTATCAAAACTTGTGCCGATTCTTCTATTAAAAACAATTATAGCCCGGGTGTGGTGTTAGCTAACATGCCTTAATCCTAGCACTTTGGGAGCAGAGGAAGACGGATCTCTTTGTGAAGGTTCCAGGGCCAGCCTCGGCTACAGAGCAAAGTTCGAGGCCAGTCTGGGGCTACAGGGAGACTGTCTCAAAAAGACCAAAAAAAGAAAAAAAAAGAAAAAATAAAAAAAAAAAAAAAAAAAGAACCACAAAGAAATCCAATTAATAACACCAATGTCATATAAAGCTGGGCAGTGGGACATGTAATTCCACTGTTCCTAAAGATAAAGTGTTTAGTGGGCAAGATAGGAGAAATGTCCAAAGCGCCCATGGGCCAAGGGCCAAGCTAGCCGACCGGTACATGAAGCAGGAGCAGAACAGCAGAGAACCGGCTGTCCCAACAAGCGCTGGGAGAGGCAAAGACCACTATGTAGAAGATGTCCCTGACGCTCTCGCAGATCGCACAAGCCAATACACATTTACTTACCAACACACACACACACACAACCACATCACACAACAACACCGTCAATCCTAACGATTCACCACAACACACATGTTTTAGCAACTAGATTGGATTTTTTGAGGCTTTTTTGGTGGAAAGCACATCTTGAATACCACGTAGGCTTTTCAAGTTCTGACACCAGGCACTAAGCCTTCTGGCTTGGATCTGTGCTTTAAGCTGTTTATCTCATCTGTCAAGCAAATTTCTTGTTAGTAACCTTTGGCTTCTTGTAGAAACAATGTCTAGAAGAAAGCTACCTGAACACTGACTCACCAGACAAGGTCCAGCTTAGAGGCAGGTTTTCGTTTTTGTTTTTTTTTAAATTGAGCACTGAGACCTACGCCAAAAGAGCTGGCTAGACCCTGTCAGTAAACCTAGTCTAGTGCAGAGTACTCTACCCCATGTTTTATACATGACCAAACAACCTTCCAGACCTGTTCAGGGTGAGTCCATCAAACAGAACTTTAAACCTGCCTGACAAGAGGAAAATCTTGCCTTTAGCCCTTGACAACTTTGAACTAGCTTTTGTCTCCCTTTAGTCCCACTTTTTGATGTCTTCATACTGAGGTCTTGGCTCTGTCTCAATCTCTGATACTATGTAGGTTCCAAAGGCTACAGAACTTTTAAAGCAGATCTAGGGCTCTGAAAAACCTTTCTGCAAGGACCTTATTTAGTCACTTTCTTCTTGGAAGATAGTCTTCCTTGAGATGTGTCACACACAAGAAGGTAAAGCAGGGACTGAAAGCCTCTTTCATTCCATCGATATGACTTCACGTCATCAAAACTATTCGTTTGAGAAATGATATACCTCTAAGACGACAGTACACCACACTGACAAGTTTCCTGCCACCTGTCTTAGCCTACTGGAGCTACTATAAACAAAAGACAAAAGACGTATGTGGCTTATAAAACCACCAGAAATAATTTTCTCTTTTCGTCAATTCTCAAGGACTCGGCACAAGGAATCTCAAAATCTGATGTGTGCTGAGGCACATTCCCATGATGGCAGTCCTTTTGCCTCTATAGCTAATAGCTATAGCCACGAGAACAGGGTGAGTCATCATTCAAGGATCTCTTCTGTAAGGGCTCTGCCCTCCATGACCTAAATTTTTTCCAAAGTACACCCTCTCACATGCCTCCCTAATACCATCACCTCTGAAGTTATCAGCTAATGAACACATTCTGACCATAACACTATCCTACTCTTCCTGAACTTTCTGGGTTTGTTATTAAGCCTCAATTACAATGAAAGGAGCTAGCTAATAAGGCCAACTTTATTAAAATTGGACCTGTAACTAAATGTTTTTACAGTACTGGCTATGGAAATTAAATTACAGTAACAATTCTGTAAAATGATGGACCTGTTACCAGTTATCACAAAACATTGAGAAGCCTTCACCATACCAGTGCCTTTATCTGAATAATAATGTGGAATATTTGGACAGCTAGAAGGAAAATCTTGTCATATTCAGACTTTGGTACTGTCTTATAAAAATTTATAGAAAAAAAAACATGAAGGAGCCTGCTGTATACTTAACATTTGCTGTTTCTGCCCTCTTGTTCCATGGTGTGAACTGACCTGTTATACTAGGCTGTCCTGACCCTCCTGTTCACTGAACTGAGTGATTACGACATGTCTTGCGCCTCTGTCATGTGTGACTGAGTATATTAACTAGGCTGTCCTGGCCCTCTTGTTCCATGGTGTGAACTGATGATTCGGCTGAATCTGTACTACTAGGGCTGGCTTTCGGCTGCCCTTCCTGTTCGGCGTGACTGAGCTGATCTAGCTGTTCCTAGGCGTATGCTGGGAACTTGGCTGATTTATAGCTAGGCTGTCTCCTGCCACATGATGCCATGGTGTGACGAGCTATTTAGGCTGTCGCTTCGTTCATCTGATGACTGATTATACTAGGCTGTCCTGCCCTCGCCATGCGTACGAGCTGATACTAGCTGTCCTCTTTGTCATGCTGTGAAATGAGCTGATTATACTAGGCTGTCCTGCCTCTTGTTCACATGGTGTGAAATGAGCCTGATTATACTAGGCTGTCCTACCCTCTTGTTCAATGCTGTGAATGAGCTGATTATACTAGGCTGTCCTAGCCTCTTGTTCCATGGTGTGACTGAGCTGATTATACTAGGCTGTCCTACCCTCTTGTTCAATGGTGTGAAATGAGCTGATTATACTAGGCTGTCCTACCCTCTTGTTCAATGGTGTGAAATGAGCTGATTATACTAGGCTGTCCTACCCTCTTGTTCAATGGTGTGAAATGAGCTGATTATACTAGGCTGTCCTACCCTCTTGTTCAATGGTGTGAAATGAGCTGATTATACTAGGCTGTCCTGACCCTCTTGTTCCATGCTGTGAGACTGAGCTGATTATACTAGGCTGTCCTGTCCTCTTGTTCCATGTGTGGACTGAGCTGATTATACTAGGCTGTCCTGCCTTCTTGTTCCATGGTGTGACTGACCTGATTATACTAGGCTGTCCTGCCTTCTTGTTCCATGGCTGTGAACTGAGCTGATTATACTAGGCTGTCCTAGCCTTCTTGTTCCATGCTGTGGACTGAGCTGATTATACTAGGCTGTCCTCCTCTCTTGTTCCATGCTGTGGACTGAGCTGATTATACTAGGCTGTCCTACCCTCTTGTTCAATGCTGTGAACTGAGCTGATTATACTAGACTGCCTGCCTCTGTCAGCTGAACAGCTTAATTAACTGGCTTGGCTTCTTATGCTGGACTTTGATTATACCAGGCTGCTGCTCTTCAATGGTGACTGAGATTCGCTCTCTCGTGCCATGTAACGGTGATTACTAGGAAAACGACTCTTCCTTGATAGCAGATCCACTTTCCTGTTTTTTTTTCCCTTTGAGACAGGGTCTCACTGTAGTCTCCTGCTCATCTGGAACTTGCTCATGATAGATCGACCAAGGGTGGCCTCGACTCCACAGAGATCACGCCGGTCCTCCTGGGCCCCCTTCCGAGTGCGGGAATTAATAAGGTGGTGCACACCAAGCGCGTTGGTGCCTTGTAATGTTTCAGAAGCAGAGTAGTGTATCTTGCACAGATTAACTGCATTTATTAGCCCATGCTCACCATAGTCACTTTTGGCAGAGCCTGTGTCCTCCAAGGGGAAATACAATACCTGAGAAGCACAATGCCTTGGAGAAAAAGCCTCATCAAGTGAGGGCCTACACAATCAGCAGCGTGATGAGAAAACATTAGAATAAGGACAGGTTTTCTACCTCTGTCCATACTGAGAGGATGGCCACTGCACTGTAGTTCTTTAGTTAAGACTTAATTCCACCAGTAATGGAAGGGGCATGTTCCCATCGGCAAGGATTCAGGCCCCTAATTACTAGCAGCTATCCAAAATGTCCAAAAAATATTGTCAACTTTGCACTAGACATGAGAGTCTGAAAATTTTTTTTTTTAATTTTTAATTTTCT
>VZQC01010156.1:23695-55262 GCA_009823505.1 Rhizomys pruinosus
TGTTCCAGGCCCAGCTGGGGCTACAGGGATACTAGTCTCAGCAAAAAGACCAAAAAAAAAAAAAACCCCACAAAAAAATCCCAATTATAACACCCATGTAAAGCTGGGCAGTGCATGTAATTCCACTGTTCCTAAAATAAGGTGAGTGGCAGATAGGAGAATGTCCAGAAGCCCATGGGCCAGCTAGCCCGGTACATGAAGCAGGAGCAAACAGCAGAGACCCTGTCCCCAACAAGCTGGAAGGCAAAGACCACTATGTAAAGATGTCCTCTGACCTCCGCATACGCACCCATGACACATTTATATCCACACACACACACACACACACACACACACACACACACACACACTGTTTAGCAACTAGATTGGATTTTTTGAGGCTTTTTTGGTGGAAAGCACATCTTGAATACCACGTAGGCTTTTCAAGTTCTGGACTACTCTTCAGGCACTAAGCCTTCTGGCTTGGATCTGTGCTTTAAGCTGTTTATCTCATCTGTCAAGCAAATTTCTTGTTAGTAACCTTTGGCTTCTTGTAGAAACAATGTCTAGAAGAAAGCTACCTGAACACTGACTCACCAGACAAGGTCCAGCTTAGAGGCAGGTTTTCGTTTTTTTTTTTTTGAGCACTGAGACTACCCAAAAGAGCTGGTAGACCTGTCCTAAACCTAGTCTAGTGCAGAGTACTCTACCCCATGTTTTATACATGACCAAACAACCTTCCAGACCTGTTCAGGGTGAGTCCATCAAACAGAACTTTAAACCTGCCTGACAAGAGGAAAATCTTGCCTTTAGCCCTTGACAACTTTGAACTAGCTTTTGTCTCCCTTTAGTCCCACTTTTGATTTCATACTGAGGTTTGGCTCTGTCTATCTCTGAACTATGTAGTCCAAAGGCTACAGAACTTTTAAAGCAGATCTAGGGCTCTGAAAAACCTTTCTGCAAGGACCTTATTTAGTCACTTTCTTCTTGGAAGATAGTCTTCCTTGAGATGTGTCACACACAAGAAGGTAAAGCAGGGACTGAAAGCCTCTTTCATCAGAGAAGAGTGGCAAATGATTACCTCTAAGACGACAGTACACCACACTGACAAGTTTCCTGCCACCTGTCTTAGCCTACTGGAGCTACTATAACAAAATACAAAAGACTATGTGGCTTATAAACCACAGAAATGAATTTTCCCAATTCTCAAGGACTGGCAAGGATCTCAAAGATCTGATGTGTGCTGAGGCCCATTTCTCAGATGGCAGTCCTTTTGCTCTATAGCTATAGCTATAGCCACGAGAACAGGGTGAGTCATCATTCAAGGATCTCTTCTGTAAGGGCTCTGCCCTCATGACCTAAATTTTTCCAAGACACCCTCTCACATGCCTCCTAATACCATCACCTCTGAAGTTATCAGCTAATGAACACATTCTGACCATAACACTATCCTACTCTTCCTGAACTTTCTGGGTTTGTTATTAAGCCTCAATTACAATGAAAGGAGCTAGCTAATAAGGCCAACTTTATTAAAATTGGACCTGTAACTAAATGTTTTTACAGTACTGGCTATGGAAATTAAATTACAGTAACAATTCTGTAAAATGATGGACCTGTTACCAGTTATCACAAAACATTGAGAAGCCTTCACCATACCAGTGTCTTTATCTGAATAATAATGTGGAATATTTGGACAGCTAGAAGGAAAATCTTGTCATATTCAGACTTTGGTACTGGCTTATAAAATTTATAGAAAAAAACATGAAGGAGCCTGCTGTATACTTAACATTTGCTGTTTCTGCCCTCTTGTTCCATGGTGTGAACTGAGCTTTTACTAGGCTGTCCTGCCCTCCTGTTCCATGGTGTGAACTGAGCTGATTATACTAGGCTGTCCTGCCCTCTTGTTCCATGGTGTGAACTGAGCTGATTATACTAGGCTGTCCTGCCCTCCTGTTCCATGGTGTGAACTGAGCTGATTATACTAGGCTGTCCTGCCCTCTTGTTCCATGGTGTGAACTGAGCTGATTATACTAGGCTGTCCTGCCTTCTTGTTCCATGGTGTGAACTGAGCTGATTATACTAGGCTGTCCTACCCTCTTGTTCCATGCTGTGGACTGAGCTGATTATACTAGGCTGTCCTGCCTTCTTGTTCCATGCTGTGGACTGAGCTGATTATACTAGGCTGTCCTGTCCTCTTGTTCCATGGTGTGAACTGACCTGATTATACTAGGCTGTCCTGCCTTCTTGTTCCATGGTGTGAACTGAGCTGATTATACTAGGCTGTCCTGAAAACACTCCTTGGCACTTTGATAGCACAGGAAGTCCCAGCCTTTCCTGATTTTTTTTTCCCTTTGAGACAGGGTCTCACTGTAGCTCCTGCTCATCTGGAACTTGCTATGTAGATCGACCAGGGTGGTCTCGAACTCCCAGAGATCCACCGGTCTCTGCCTCCAGAGTGCTGGGATTAAAGGTGTGCAACACCACGCCGTTGGTGCCTTGTAATGTTTCAGAAGCAGAGTAGTGTATCTTGCACAGATTAACTGCATTTATTAGCCCATGCTCACCATAGTCACTTTTGGCAGAGCCTGTGTCCTCCAAGGGGAAATACAATACCTGAGAAGCACAATGCCTTGGAGAAAAAGCCTCATCAAGTGAGGGCCTACACAATCAGCAGCGTGATGAGAAAACATTAGAATAAGGACAGGTTTTCTACCTCTGTCCATTACTGAGAGGATGGCCACTGCACTGTAGTTCTTTAGTTAAGACTTAATTCCACCAGTAATGGAAGGGGCATGTTCCCATCGGCAAGGATTCAGGCCCCTAATTACTAGCAGTTCCAAAATGTCCAAAAATATTGTCAACTTGCACTAGACTAAGAGCTCTGAAAATTTTTTTTTTCAATTTTATTATTTTCTGTGTACGAGTATATTGCCTGCATGTGTGTAAGTGTACCTGTGTCATGCAATACCCAGAGGGCAAAAGGCATCAGATCCCCCTGGAACTGGAGTTATGGACGATTGTTAACCAACATATGGGTGCTGGGAATGGAACCTGGTCCCTTTGCAAGAGCGGCCAGTGCTCTTCAATACTGAGCTATCTCTCTCTCATCCCTAAGCGACAACCTTTCTTAAGGTCCATGGGTTGCTAGATTCTTACAATTGCATTTAACAGTTATAGAAGTGTACATGGCACTATAGCAAGGCTAAAAATGTTAGTCTACCCAGATTTAACAGAAATATTTATGGGAATGTTCTGTATGCAGTAGTCACCACTCATTTCATGTTTTTCCTGGTTACTTAACAGAGCACACTGGAAAAGAAAACCTCAGGAAGAAATGAAGTCTGTGCAGAGTCTAAGATACAGTATTAATCAAAGTGTCCCAGAATGCATATTTAAGTGCAATTTCCCAATAATTCACCAAAGAAAGATCTTTTACTCTATTCTGCCATAATTCCATTTTTAATTTGCTTTCCATTTTATGACTTTCATAGATCAATAATTCTACTTAAAATTTTATAGACTATTCTTTGAATTATAAATGCTTTACAGAAAGATATATAATTTTATGCATATTAACTTAGCAGCTCACTTGACTCTAGGAATTAGATTTTTTTTTTTTTTTTTTTGGTTTGGGAGCCACAAGGCTTACAGCAAAATGTTTACATTTTATGAATGAGCTCAAATGCATGAGCTTAGAGTCAGAAGAAAGCACAGGTTTTCTTTCAAGCTTGCCCTTTCCCTTTGTTCCATAGGAAGTTGGCCAAAGGGGGCCATCTTAACGTTCTATTAAACATGGTTCCATGCTAACTGACTGCTCCTCACAAATACATGGACTCATGGATTTCAAGCATCAAGAATTAAGCATATAAGGATCTAATTACTCCCAAAGGGCTCAGAAATAAAGTATTACTAACATCCATAGAGCAATTCAGAATCTACACAGATTTTAACTTTAGCAGTTTTTAATTTAAAGATTCTGAGCCTGCCAGGCATGGTGGTATACACCTGTAATCCTAGTACCTGGTTTGAGTGGCTGAGGTAGGAAGATCCTAAGTTTGATGCTAATTTGGACTACTGAGCAAGGCTGTCTCAAAAAACGAAAACAAAAACAAAAAAGTAAAAAGAAAATACTGCTAGGAGTACAGCTCAGTGGTAGAGTGCTTGGCCAGCTGTGGGAAGCTCTGAGTTCCTGCCCTAGCACTACAAAAAGCAAAACCCCAAAATGCATAAAAAGCTTTTAAACATGTGCAACATATGCACACACAGAGCTTTTTTTTTTTTTTAACAGAAAAAGATGATTCCATATTATATTTAAAGTATCAATGAAGACCAGCTGTGATGGTATACACCAGTTATCTAAGCAACAAGACCAGCCTGAGCTATACACAGCAAGAGATCTTGCCCTCCGCCCCCCCCAATAAAAAAACACACAAAAACCCCAAAAAACAAATCCCTTTAACTTTGTGCATAAAACAGAGTCCTCCAAGATGTCCAGGCCTATGGAGCCCTTCTCCCTGGGAAAATGCAAATGAACTTATCTTGTTTCACAGGACTCATGAACACCTCCAACACATAAATAGATCACAAGTTGAATCTGGCTGGGAACAGACTGGTATTACCAAGGCTTTAGAAACTGACACAGAGAATAGGGCTGGAATGAAAGAAGTGGATCTGCAACAGCACAAATCCAGTGGTGTGGTGGAACCCTGGTACTACTAGTTTTGGTGGTCCCCACTTAATGGAGCAGAAAAACAGATTATGAAATAACAGTGTCCTGGGCAGATTCAGTTTGACTGGAAGAGACTGAATACCTAAAGAGGAAGCTTCTTTTAATTTTCCAAAGAAAAGGGGGGGGGGCATCATGAAACCTTATTAACCTCATTACTCATAGTAGAAAATGTCTGTAAATGGAATTAAAATGAATAGATGTCAGAAATAGGAACAATACTTGTTTACTTTGGCTATCATTAATTACTGATGGTCAGCTGTCATTAATAGCAGTTTTGACAATAGGAGGGAAATTGTACTTAAAAATGTCTTGAAATAATCTGAAATCATGTTTTTAAAGCTCTCTATAGAGGCACTGTACTGCAAAATATGTTGTTTTGTACTTCTAATTATATTTCTCATTAACATCATAAAACAAAGACTCTTTTAGAATACTTTTGAGTTATGCATGCTACAAAATATGTTAAAGAATCATGGCATCTTTAAAAAGACATTTTCTCTGAATATCAGTTAAAATTCCCTTAATGAACAGTAATAAGCTTCAACAGTTTCACAGAATTTCCATTTTGATGCTATATGTGAATAGTTTATCCCCTTTTCAGAAAAAAACAAGAGTTAAAAAGGATTTGATTACTGTTAACTCTACTAACTTGTGTAGTTATGAAGGAAAAACTGCATAGTTTTATGAAACCTGTTATTACAGTTTTGCACTTCAGCCCAATTCCTGTTTTATTGTTTTGCTAGCAAGACTGCCAACTCCTTCAGCTTTATAGCTAGCCTAGAATGAAATCTGCATTAAATAGAGAATTAATATGTCTTTGGGGTTTTTTTTTTTACTTTAATATTTTATGTGTGTGTGTTGCCTGCATGTATGTTGAATGCAATGCCTACAGAGGCCAGAAGAGGGCGCTGGATCCCCCTGGAACTGGAGTTACAGATAGTTGTTAGCTAGGAACTGAACCTGGGTCTTCTGCAAGAGCAGCCCAAGTGCTCTCTGATAGCTGAGCCCTGAGTTTAATTTTTTTAAATTAATAGCAAAGTGCAATGTCAAGAATCAATGTTCTAAAAACTGAAATTGAAAATCAAAATTCATTCGAACAATGCTCATAGTATATATATGTATATATAAACATATATTTATTCACTGAACATTTCCTTGATTTTCCCTTCATTAAAACATTATTTGAATCATATTTTTTTGTGGATCTGAGCTTTGAGAGTACAGGATTTTGAGTAATCCCAACAATGATTCTAAAGCTGATATGATGTCACAATGTTCTTCTATACATAATTGTATTCAATTGTCCCTAAAAAGATTTTGTTTTGTCTTGTTTCAGACAGGGTCTCACAAACAGGGTCTCAGGTTCCAGGTCTCAGGCCCTGGAACTCACAAGCCTGTCTCAGCATCCCCAAGCTGAGATTACTGGTGTGAGTTACAAGTTTGGCCAAAATAGAATTTTGAATGTAACTTTGCCAAAGATTCTACTTAAGGATTAAAAATTGAACTCTGTGGTCCAAATATTTCATTATAATCCTTTAAAGCTAGCAGTTATGAAAGATCTAGTGTCAGAGTACAATCTTCCTGAAGGTCACATTGCTCTCTCTCCATCCATTGGCCAATGTAGACATTCAATAAATATTTACTCAGTGAGTTTATAATCTGTGCTGACAAAAAAAAAGTTCTATGACTTAGTACTAAGGCCCTCCTAAATGTAGGTGTTATTAAATAGCATAAACAAAATACTAAAATACTATACACTATATAATGAGCATTCAGGTTTATGGGCTATTTACTGACTGAAATGAAATAATTAAGGATGCATAAATCTATCCCATTAAACCCATAACTATCTGAAAAATTCAGGGTTAGAGAAGTAATCTGAGTTAGAGAAGTTGTCTGAGGCCAACACTCTTGTCAAAGCCCACAGAAGTGTTACCTCCAACATGTTTTATTAACTGCCAACAATTTAATATTTTAGTTACTAAATCTTTAAAGTCTTCCAAATAGAAAATTCACTTAAAATCATACTGGGTTTATGTATAAAGAACAACTTTTAATATCTAGTGAAAAATAAAAATCTCCAAAAGCTTATTAGATTCTGTTTTATCAAATCATTCAGAAATCTATCAACTGCAGTTTCAGAGAATCTGCATTAAAAATTGCCTTGCTCTGCAGAATAAATTCCTCACCTTAAAAAAGCTTAGTTATAAATTCTGCTAAGACACACCATCAGAATGGAAATGGCACATCTATTATTTGAAGACACAAACTTTCAAGTTGGCACACAAGGAAAACTAAAGCAGATTTCAGACATAAGCAGCAAGCCATGAAAGCAGTCTATCTCACTACTAGTGCCTACTTCTTACTGTCATCTTTAAAGAAATAGCAATTCTACCTCAATAGTCTTGTTCAACCCACCAAACCTTTTTTAAACCTTAGGGAAACCTAAAATCCAGAACTGAGTTGATATGCCAGTTCTTCATTAAGTTATTTCATCCATTGAAATCACATACCTGACATGCTAGATTTGAAACCACGTATGATTTTTCTGAAGTTTCGCTGAAAGGGGACTTTTATTTCTTGATTAAATAAACTGATGATGAATCAAAGATTCACGTAAACAGAAACCTCTAATTTTGTGTTGGATTTGCAGTTACTATCAAAAACAACACTTTACATTTTTGCCTTGTATAAAGCCTTTTGTCACATTTCATACCAGAGTATAAACTATACAAAAGTTTGGACAATTTTCACTATTACTGTAATTTTTATGGAAGAGTATTCGTGAATGCTTGAAAACTCTGAGCTATATTGTACTTTACATCCAATTAGTTGGTGACTAGCTATTGTGAAACTGTCAGCACATCTCTAACATGTCTTCTGGGATCCACCTGCTCTATGCTGCCCACTATAGGAAATGTAATATGAGAATAAGAAATGTAATACTGTGCACTGGGGTTACTTTAGTACACGCCCATCAAAATACTCTCTGGCTACCTGGGTGCTAAGATACGGTAGTCTTGCAAGGGATACAGACTGATTAGAAGTAAACTTATTAATATAAAGGACATCAGTAGGAACAGACAGAACCAGAAACTCTCTTGGGTGTTAGGCCAGCAACAACCACCTGGGAGGGGCAGAGGATGGGGTGTGGAACTTAAGAGAGGAGCATTGAAGTTCGGCACTTAAGATGGGGGTCTAAATCATTATAAACACACAAGTAAACAAATAGAACAAGCAAATACAAATGCTTGATGGAACTGGAAGACATTAAAAAAATCATTTTGTGGAAAATATCTTTGTTCCATCAGATAAACCCTGTCTTCCCTTCAGCCATTACTCTTACAGGCAAATACGATTAACAGCTAACTTTGGTCACACATTTTTGTTGTCCTATTCACAGGAAAACTGAACTGTTCAATGATCTGATAAACATCAAGTTCTATTTTCACTTTGATCAGAGTATAACCCAAAGTATTAAGAATTTAAATTCTGTCCATCAGATACACTTGAACAATTTTGAAGAATTAAGAATTTAAATTCTATCCATCGGATATTCTTGATTCCATTTTGAAGATTGCACCTCTTCTACGGAAAAGGAATCTTAAGTCAATTCTCCACTTACATGTATAGCCTATAAAATTTGTAGGAAGGCTTATTTCAAATGTTAGATTCCTCCAAGACCTTAGCTCTTGACACCTGCTCTGAAAAGCAAAAATGCTGTTAAATAGGTGTGTGGACAAATACACATGAATAGCATTCAATGGCTTCGAAGTGGCAAGCAAGCTCCCCTTGAAAAGTGAAAAACTGTCACCCCTCCACCCGCCATGGGAATCAGAACCCAAAGCCAACCGGGCACGCCCACCGCAGCGTGGGATGGTGGACGGGTCGTTGCAGCGTCCACCCGGAGTCTTTGACAACGTACAGTCCCAGGTCTCGGTTCCGGCGACTAAAATTTCAAGTCCACGCCTCCGTCCCCACGGTCGCCCCTCCAGCACCCCGGCCCGGGGCTTCGACCGCCTCTGCGGACCTCGGGGCTCTGCGCTCTGGAGCCTCGGAAGCCGCCGAGCCGGAAGCGGGCCCGCAGCCCCTACTCCGCGGCCACCCAGGTCACCCGATCCGCGGCTTTCTCAGCGCTCCGCAGGATCCCCATCCGCGGCCGGCAGCGTGGACTCGACTACGGCCACCAAAACGCGGGAAGGGCCCGCAGCCGTCAGGCGCAGCCGGCCTTCCGCCTCCGTCGAGAAAACGCCGAGTCAAGGGCGCCGGGGTGCCACCAGCCGCCGCCATTCCGTGTAGTGTGCTCCCCGGGGCTCCATCCCTAACGCAGGCTTTCCAGTCAGACGCATCCTCCGCGGAGGTATTCCATGTTGACAGATCTCTCGCCTCCTACAAAATGGGGCCGGGGAGCGGCCGCCGCGGGCTCCATGGGCGCCGCCATTTTGTGAGGCGCGGCGGAGCCCGGGTGTGTGTAATGGTTGAATAGAGTGACCCCCCTCCAGGGAATCCCCGGCGCTGACGGTTACGCAAGGGGCCGTGCGCAAGTGCAGCGCGCAGGGAATCCGCACAGCCGGGCCGCAGCCACTGCCCCTGAGAGGCGGCGGGGAGCCGGGCCGGTGACCTGGCCCGCCCGGCCCACGCGCGCCTCGCCGCCTCCTCGGGCAGGGTCTCCGCCCCTCGCAGGCTTGCGAGACACTCACTGGTCCTCTGGTGTCAGGAATTTCCTAGCCACACCTTGCTCCGACCCCATGGAAGACATAAACTTTACTTGGGAAATAAATCGTTTTCCTAGAGTGAGCACCGGAAGCACGCTCGGCTTATATTACATAATTTTTTTTCCTGCCACCAAATACGTGTTCCCGCGGCTACGAATACCCGAAATAACCCATCCAGACTCTCACTAGCTTGTGACCTTGGGCCAGTGACTTGGCCAGCAGAGGCCATCTCGGAAATGGTAATAACGCCGCTAGGAAGCTTAATTAGCATTTATAGAGAAGAGTCGGTTCCGTCCGGCCCTGTAAAAGCAAACTTAAGTGGGATTTTTGCAGGTATTTTGAATCTCCCATTTAAACAGATTTTTTTTTAAAGCCTTTCAAAGTACCTTAAAGGAGAATCCCACAAATTGGAAGGGGACACATTTGGTTCTGTATTTTAAATCTTTTAGCTATTATAATCATAGAAAGGCTGGAGTTAGGCAGATTGTCCCCTAACTGGCTTAATTACTGTTTGCATAACTCTGACCGTGGAATAATGCAGCTCCATGCGTGAAACCAAAGCGCGATGAATTAAGAGCCTAGCTGCTTCCACAAAAGTGGGGCAGACCGTTCACACTGCAATGGACCTACAGTTTGTCAAAGTCAGTTTACGGATTCATGGTGGACAACGTGCTCCTCGGGCCCAACGGTCCGGCACGCAGCTCGGAGCAGCCGAGCCCTCGACCGGCCCCGGCTCTCGCCCGGTGGATGCAGAGCGGGGCGAACGGCGGTCCAGGGAGGCTCCGGTCCCTCGTCAGCGCTTCGCGGGTTCCGTCGGGCCGGAGGGCGGGCGGGGACTCGCGGGCGCTTTCATCGCCGCGCCGGGGACGCGAACATCGCCTCCACCCCTAACCCTGGAACAACCGGTAGTGGCCGTTTCCCCGCGCCGCCCCCCTTTCCGCCGGCTTTGTGTGCGTGTGAAATGTGCCGCACATTGCAGATGAACCCTAAGCCCGACGAGCCGAGTCTATTGTTCCCCGCGAGGAGCTGTCGCGGCGGTGTGGAGCCAGGCGCAGTGCCGCGGCCGGCCCTCGGGGGTCGCTGTGCGGCGCTGGCGGCCCGGCCGTGGCGGCGGCGCTGGCGGCAGCCGAGAGCGAGGCTGGCGGGCAGGCAGGCCGGCGGGCGGCGCGCAGCTGCTCGGCTGCCGCCGGAGCCTGTGCCCGGGGACGCCGGGGCCCGCCGCTGCCGCCGCCGCGCGTGAATGTGTGCGAGGGCCCCGCGGAGCCGCGGCCCGAATCCACGCTGTCACCCCGCTCTCCACAAGCCACCACACAGACCTCCCCCTCCCCGCCCGGCCCCGCCTGCCCCAGCCCCGCCGCGCCGCCGCCGCCGCCGCCGCCGCCGCCGCCGAAACTCCCAGGCCTGCGGCCGCCCGGGCCCCTCGCCTCGGCTCGTCCGGCCCCCCGGCCGGCTCGTGCGCTCGCGGCCGCAGCACCATGTTGAATCCCGTCCCCGGGCCGAGCCGCCAGGCCCGGCGGCGCTAAGAGGCGGCGAAAGCCGGGCCGCGGGAGCAGGCGAGCAGGGTGGGGGCCGCCCGGGCCGCGGCTTCGCGCCCAGCCGCCGTCGCCTGCCCTTCTAGTTTCGCTCGGATTTCTTTAAACTTTTTTAGAAATTCCCCTCCCTCCGGCCCTGCGCTCCCCCTGGCCTCCCGCTCCCTCCTTCCCCTCCTCCTCGCCTCCTCCCCCTCCCTCCTCCCTCCCTGCGCCGCCGCCGCCGCCGCCGCCGCCGCCGCCGCCGCCGCCACCACCGCCGGCCCATGACTGAGCCCCGCCGCCGCCGGCCGAGGAATGGGCTCCGGGCTCTGGTAGGGAGCGCGGGGAGCGGGGGGCGCCTTTAGAATCGCGATCTGGCCTTTCGGAAACCCTCCTTTGGAAAAAGAATGGCAAACTCGACGGGGAAGGCGCCTCCGGACGAGCGGAGAAAAGGACTGGCTTTCCTGGACGAGCTGCGGCAGTTCCACCACAGCAGAGGGTGAGAGCAGGACCGGGGGGGCAGCACCGGGGCGAGCCGGGGCGGCGGGGCTCCCCGCGGCGGGCGGGCGCGGGGTCCCGGTGACAAGTGCGGGGCTTTCTGTCGCCCGCAGGTCGCCGTTTAAGAAGATCCCTGCGGTGGGTGGGAAGGAGCTGGATCTTCACGGGCTCTACACCAGAGTCACTACTTTAGGCGGCTTCGCGAAGGTGAGTGGAAGTTTTAATTTGTATTTCCCTCTCGCTGGCCTGCTCCGAAAAGTCTCCTTTGCCCCGGGAGCGGGCGCGCGGGCCCGGGGGGCGGCCGGCGGGGGCCCGCGGCGTTCTCGGCGCTCGCAGCCGGTGGCACGGAGGCGGACGGCGGCGGGGCTGTTTTTGGCCTGGTGGCTCGCGTGTGCGGCGGGCGGCGCGGGGCTCGGAGGGCGGGCGGCCCGGCGGCAGCTCGCGCCCTGCCCGGTCGCCCCGCGGGGTCTGCGCGGCGCGGCGGGGAGCGCGGGTTGAGCTGGGCGCCCGCCCGCCGAGCCCCGCGCCCGCCCGCCCCGCGCCGCCCGCCCGCGAGTCAGCGCTGCCGCCGCTGCCGCTCTAGCACAGGCGGAGACACAGAGACACAGACTCAGAGCAGTTTTCGTGCAACTCAAAATTAGCGCGGGCAGGTTTAACATCGATAATCGGCTGCGAAATGATCCCGGCGGCCGGGGGCACGGGCCCGGCCCGCTCGCCCTGGCTTTCTATAGCTAACAAAAGAAACCAGGACCTGTCTCCAAATAGCCATCTTAGGCTTCAAGGCTAGGCAGAAGCTGTAGGCCTCAAAGAAGGGCCTATGGAGATGGATAGATCTGGGAAAGGGATCCGATCGGCCCCGGCCCTGGCCCCGGCCCCCCCACCACCCACGGACCGCGCTGTCCGGGGCAGTATTGATCCTTTTGAACTTTTTTTTTTTCTTTTAGTGTAAACGGACCGCGTTGAGATTTAAAAGGGGGCGACAGAGGGACTTGCGATTGGTTATTGTCCGGGCTTCAAAAACAAAACAACCCCCCCCCCCAAACAAAACAAGTGCTGCAAAATACAGGGCTCTCGGGTGAAAACACATGGGTTCCTGCAGCCCTGGCTTAGGAACTCCTGCGGATCGACCCCAGACCCCCACTGATGCCCTCTGTAGCTCCATAACTCTGCAGAATGGGCATTTATTTCGCAAGTTAGCTTAGGCTTTGCTTGCATTGGGCACTTTCAGACAAGTGTGCCTGTGTTTTTAACAGGTTTCTGAGAAGAATCAGTGGGGAGAAATTGTTGAAGAGTTCAACTTTCCCAGAAGTTGTTCTAACGCTGCCTTTGCTTTAAAACAGTATTATTTGCGGTGAGTAGCAGTGACTTTTCCACAGTATTTGGAAACCTGGGACTTATGGGGAGGCTTAAATAACCACCACCAAAAAAATCGCGTTGTTCACAATTTCTAAACCCTTGTTAATTTTTGTCTGAGACAAGGTCAAAGTGAGGTGGTAGGAGGCTGAAGTTTTCCTCACCTATTTTAGGGTCATTTACATTTTTCATGCAAAATCATTACAGGTGACCACACTCCAGGTCTCATCTTGTAAACATTCTTTTGTGACATTGTTATTGTCTGCTTGATAGTCACTGATAGGCAGAAAGGTGATGCTTAGTAAAAAGAGTTAAGGTAGTTAATGAAACTTTGTTCTTTTGGGGAGTTTGTTTTTGTTGTTTTGTTTTGTTTTGTGTTTTTTTTTGCTTGCTTGCTTTGGAAACTCCTTAAGATTTTTAAAATTCTATAAAATTCTAGCTTTCAGAATTAAAAAAAATTAAAAAACAAACTTAGTTTGGAATTGTTAGTCAATGGAATATTTCTACACTTGGAAACCTAGGCTGACCAGGAATACTTTTAGGACATATTTTTTGTTGGTATTGAATTTCTGAGCAACTTGGAAAATAGAGATAATGTGAAACCAGATGCTATGACTGGGATTTTCTTTCATTCTACTTAAATTTTGACTGCTTGCTTGAGAAAATAAATTTCTTATTTAGTTAGTATATGGTTTAGTCTAGATATTAATGTATTGTGAGACAGGTTTTTTTTTCTCATAGTTTTTCTTCTGTGAATACTTTCATGTACTTTACTTTGAGATCATCTTTTTATTCTTGTTTGATTACTCACAGGAAGGCCTTTATTATTTAAATTAAAATAACTATTTTCATATTTCTTTTTTCTAATAAATATTGGTAGTGGTAATATCACAGGGTAGCCTTTTTCTGTGGTGCGGCTTCTGTATGGTTTGAGTTTTGGATTGCTTCAGTTGTACTGGAGAGCTGCTCTGTATAGTGCTCAGGATTTTGAAATGGGAAACGGGTAGCTCACAGGTGTACTTCCTATTGGCTGTTGAGATTGACTTCAGGCTTGACGCTGAAAAGTTCACAGAACTTGGTAGTTACAGAGTTCTACAGGAAGTCTGGAAAATACTAGACATGGGGTGTGTGTTTTGATGTGTGTCAGTACATTTTTAAATAAAAGGTAAATTTAAAAAACAACAGAAAAACAGTTAACTTCCCAAACTGTTGGCTTAGTACTGGGGTGGGAATAGCGAGTTTTACACTGAGGTTGATAGCCAGTGACTCATTTCTATCTAATACTGACAGGAGTGTGTTAATACATGTTTTGGCTTTGTACTAATCAATTAAAAGCATTGCATTTTGTACTGCTTAAAACGTATAAAGTTACGCCTAGAATTTGTTAAACCGATAGATTGAAATTTAGTACCCAATACTGTATGATGTACAGGACTTCTGAGATGTGTATTTTTTTTTTTTGAACAATTTGTATTCACATGTACAAGCTTAACATAATATTGTTTGGACTTCTTTTATAAAATTTAATCATAAATACTGTGTTTCTAGTTGTCATTTTTATCTTGGGATCATGCCATCTATTAATTGCACTTACAGCAGCTATTTTTAACTGGATAGTTTCCAGGTAGTTTGCAGGTGTTTATATTCTCAAGTCAACTTGGGCTTTATACTCTTATTAGAAGCTGCATTTCAAACTATGTCCTTAGCTAAACTTGTTTTTCCTCTATATGTCATTCTCCAGGTTTGTTTTTGTAGGGTTGTAGCTAGGCTACTAAGAAAAAAGTTGAAGCATATGTTTGATTGTTGAACCATGTGAAGATTTTCATGGGTAGTAAAAAATACAAGGAAAGATGCTGGTTAAAAATTAGGTACTACCAACCTTGATCGACTTCTCCCTAGTGGTGTGATATTGCACTGTTACTGTATTATATTGGGTTTTACTTTCCTCTGAAAAAATCTTGACTGGCAGACCAGATGGCAAACTCTTCAGAGTAATTTTGTTAGTTAACTATAAGAGTGCTTCCTCATAGGGAAAAAGTGGTAGGAAGAAACTTGATAAGTTAAGCTTCTGTTGTATCACATTTAATACCATGGTTTCTGATGAGCAGATGTTGCATTGCATTTTTGTTGTTGTGTTTTAAAGATAAGGTCTTACTATGTAGCTCGGGGTGGCAACCTCCTGCCTCAGACAAGTTCTGGGATATACATATATGCATGATTTTGCAATATCTTTTATAAGTCACAGATAAAATACATATTTATAGGTATATATTTAAATGTGGCTGGTTTTTCATTTGACATATTGTAAGACTGTCAATACTATTATGTTCTTACTCTATAACCTTAATATTTGCCTCTATCCCTCTAGAGTTAACACAGTTTATCGAATGGATAGCTATTAGACAAATATTGTTTGATGCATCTGCATAATATTACTCTAAGTAAGAACAAACTTTATGCTAGCCATGCACATGTTCTAATAGTTTTAATGCTCTTTTTGATACAAATATGGTCATTAAGTAGGAAGACCTTTTGTTCTGCCAGAAATTAGGTTAAATCTATCAAATAAATACGCATTTGTTCAGTTGTAGATTATCTACAAAACTCAGTCTGAAATTGAATGTGCAGTTAATTTTTTAAAATGCAAATGCCGCTGGGCGTGGTGGTGCAGCCTTTAATCCTAGTACTTGGGAGGCAGAGGCAGGCGGATCTCTGAGTTCAAGGCCAGCCTGGTCTTCAGAGTGAGTTCCAGGACAGCTACAGGGAGACCTTGTCTCAAAAAGACCAAAAAAAAAAAAAATGCAAATGCCTTCTGATTATTACATTTATTATATTTAAACATTATGTATTAATCAGCTCTGATGCTGCTAAACTGTGTTTCATTTAGAACTTTGCTTGGTATGCTTATCCCAGTGCGTCCCGCAGATACTTGTTATTTGACTGTCCCTATAAGTGTGAAAGGATAAGGTGTAAATTCCCACATTTTCTATGTGGAGAAACTAAACACAAAAAAGTTGGGTTTGTGGTATGTGCTCAGTAATATGTACTATATTATGATTTCAGTTTGTTATTCATTAATGATTTTTATAAAATGTAATTGGAAAATATATGCATGGTTAAAATTTATGACCAAGTATATCTATGTGTTAAATATTTACTTCGTGAATTTTATTTTATTATTTGGCCTATTTGGTACTAAGATTGGGGGGCAGCCACAGCTGGCCTTCATAGACGAAGCTGACCTCTAGCTCAGAGATTCCCCCTGTCTCTGATTAAGGGTGTGCACTAGAGGTCTCTGCTGTAAGAATTTGAAGTTTTAGTATAAGGTTTAGGTACATATTCCAAATATTTGGTTGGAGAATGTTTTCCTTTACAGATACTAGGAATATAGCTATACTGTAGCTATAAGTTAACTATGTGTGTCCTATATAAAACTTGGATTTTTTTTTTTTAGAAAGGTGAACTATCTTAGACATCAAAATTTTATTGTAGAAAACTACGTGCTGGTGTTTTTTCTTGTATTTGGTACTTATAATACTGATTTTTATATGTATGTATCCTTTCTTCTTTTGTTGATGAAGACCTTTACTGACATCAGCTACTTCACTAGATGTTTAGGTTATCAGCTAAAAGATACGAGAACATGTGTGTATTATTAGCTAGTGTCCATCCTTCAGGTCAGTGAGGAAGCCCTTTACAAATCAGTTGAAGTTACGTGAAAGAACTCTTCAAAATTAAATAAGTAAAAAAAATAACACTTTGAGTTTGTGAATTGCTAAACAGAGCTGAATAAATAGATTACTCTCCTATTCAGGAAAGGAAAATAAAATAATAATAGGAAATAGAAGAGCAACTGCATCTTAAAAGTAAATTATTTGTATGAGTATTTCAATTTAATTTTATAAGTGGTATCCATTTGTTTTGAATAAACCTGATTTTGGTATCTTATGATCTAGTATGCTATGTTTCTAAATGGTTAGAGACTTGTGGAAAGAAGCAGAAAGTAAATGAAGGAAGTTTAAAGACTGAGCAGACCTTGGGTTAGTGTTGTGTCCATGTTTTTAAGCAGCTTAGATTAATTTACTTTCCTAGATAGATAGTTCACTAAGGTTACACACTTGACAATTTTATACTGCCCCTCCCCCACCCCAGCCTCTTGCAGGGTGCCCTACCACTGAGCTGTAGCCTCAGCCCACCTACAATGCCTGTATCCTTTTTTCACTTATATTTTATGGTTCAGCTGTAACTAAAATATTTTATTTCTGATTAGAAGTACTATTTTATAATAGTACCTCAGCCCTTGAGGCTTCAGTGTTTTCATAGTGGATTTTCTGTGAAACCCACTACAGTGTCTTAGGTTAAAAAAGTGTCACTCTTTTAACTTTTTTATATTCTCACACTGAATGAAATTAGAAGGTGGAAAGGGAAGGAAAAAAATATAATTCTTTGGAATTTAAGTGCATTTTTATCAGCAAGTAGGCACCTAATACATGTATTTAGGTAAAGTATTTCATAAGTTTTTACTTTGTGAAGGCTGCTTATTGTGCCTTTTCTAGGTCTACTGAAGATTAACAATAAAAATGGATTTTGTCAAAATTGAGAGAGGTGTTGAGGTGGGACAGGCTGAGAATTGGTGGACTTGCTCTGTGCTCCTCTTTATGTCTGTCACCTCCTTTGGTATTCAAAGTTAAGGCAGAAATTCCTAATTTGTAGTCTGCGAAACACTAGTTTTTCAGAAATGTTAACATATTTCTTTGAAAAAAGGCCAAATGATTTGGAATAATAAATGTAGAGTTAGGCTGCTTCATTGCAAGACTTACAGGTTTTGTTCCATGAGTGCCCATTTTGAATCTCCAGCACTTTGGAGAGTCACACTATATCTTCTTCCCTTACCCCATTGTGGTATAGTTCTTTCCAGACACCACCATGCTGCCATATGCTATGAAACCTCTTGTTTCAGAAAGACTTAAGTTCTTGGGAGCACAGTTTGGGAACTCTGAACTAGAAGAATGAGATTAGAAAGAAAAAAAAATTAAATAGGGAAGATGTGTATTTATATAGTTTATATATGTATTTAATTAAAAAAATTTTTGTTTGATTTTTTTTTTTTTTTCAACAGGGTCTCCCTAGTCCCAGGTGGCCTGGAAGTCACTATGTGGACCAGGCTGGCCTTGATCTAGCAAAGATCCACCTGCCTCTGTCTCCTGAATTAAAGGTACTTGCCACACACTTGACATTAAAAAATTTTTTTTGATACAGAGTTTCAGTTTGTAGTCTAGGCTGGCCTTCAGTTTGTGATTCTTCTGCCTCAGCTTCCTGGATGCTGAGATTACCGGTGTGTACCACTTCTCCTAGCTTAGAGTTAAATGATTTTTGTGGCAATGTTATATACATATCTCTATAAATTACTACGCAAAATTATATTGGTAATCCTGATTAAATAGTTGTTTCTGTAGGGGGACATTAAGATCATCTTCTGTTCATTGACAGGAAATACTGCCATCCAAACGTTAGCAGAAGAAAATCTGAACCTGGAAGATAAGCAGTGGCCTTAGTTTAGAATGGGGAAAAGATAGCACTGTAGATAAAAATGACAACTCCTACTATTTAAGCTATAATGTAATAGAAGACAAAAAAGAGAGCATGACAAAATTTTCATTTTCTTTTTCTTTTCTTTCTTTATATTTGATAGTGTGGGGAACTCGGGGCCTTTAAGGCAGTGTCAATGAGCTGTGGCCCAGCCTGATGATAAAAAATGAAGTCTAAGCTGGGCGTGGTGGCCCATGCCTTTAATCCTAGCACTTGGGAGGCAGAGGCAGGAGGATCTTTGTGAAGTTCAAGGCCAGCCTGGTCTACAGAGTGAGTTCCAGGCCAGCTGGAGCTACAGGGAGACCCTGTCTTGAAAAAACAAAAAAAAAAAAAAAAAATGAAGTCTGGGGCCTGGGAAGATGACTCAGTGAGGTAGAGGTATTCACCACCAAGCCTGAGGATCTGAGATCAGTCCCTGGGACCCTCATGGTGGAAGGAGCAAACCCACTCCTGCAGATTGTCTCACACAAGTACCGTGGCACATACACAACTCCACATACACACACACACACACACACACACACACACAAATGTGAAAAAAAAAGATTAAATCTCAGACAGTGGTTCATTTATTTGATAGTCCTTCCAAGAAAAGAATTTATAGTTTTATTCAATTTGGTCTTTACACTTAGATTCTTATTTGAAGCCCTGACAAGTCAACTCCTGTTGTATATTTTAATTAAAGACTGCCATTAAAAAGAAAAACATATGTGTATTGAAATTTTGATGTTTAAAAATGTGCCTAAGTTTTTCTGGATAGTAATTATGTTGTTGAATTTGATGCTAGTTCTGTTAAAATTTTGATTTGTTTCAGTTCTCTGACTTTGAAAACAGAGAAGTCACATCCTGAGTTTGGATATTAGCTGTTAGCAGTAGATCCTGGTTTAAGAGCTAGACTTTAATGAACTTAAAAAGGGAGATGTTTGGATTAAAGATAGCTTTAGTTTATGGCTTGAAATTATAAGTACACTAAAAAGATTTTTTATTAAATTGAATTAATTTGTGTGTGTATGTGTGTGAGATGAGGGGGGTGGGGTGGGAAGAGGGAGGGGAGGAAGGAGGGAGGGAGAGCATGCATGCATGACATGCCTATGGAGGTCAAAGGACAATTTGTAGGAGTCAGTTCTCTCCACTGTGCAGGCCTTGGCAATCAGATCATTAGGTTTGGTGTCTTCAAGAAATGCCTTTACTTTCTGATCCATCGACAGGCCTGTAAGTGTGTGTGTGTGTGTGTGTGTGTGTGTGTGTGTACACATTTTGGTCTTTTCGAGACAGGGTCTCCCTGTAGCCCCAGCGGTCCCGAACTCACTCTGTAGACCAGGCTGGCCTTGAACTCACAGAGATCCTCCTGCCTTTGCCTCCTGAGTGCTAGGATTAAAGGCGTGTGCCACCAGGCCCGGCGTAAGTGTATATTTTTATGAAAATAAAAAATACTGGCCTTTGAAAATTACATAGATTTCTATGTAATATTATGGTTCATTTGTCCATAATGGAGCCAGAGAAATTGGTGGTTTCATTCCGTCAACAGTGTACAAAAATGGATAGAGGGTGATCACTTTTGGGTACTGAAGGTTTATTAGTGCATTCACATAGGAAAGAAAACTTTTTGGTATTTTTTAGCAAAGAATTAAAAGCCAATTGCCACTTTCAGTATTAAGTGTCAGCTGTACTTGACAATTAAGAAATATATTTTATGCATTTTCAAAACATACCCTGTTTACCTTCCCACTTGCTTGATAATAGACTTGGTTGATATGTCATAAAGCATCATCATATATAACTCTCCATTATTCACTTCAGGAGTATTTCATGGTCCACTTATGTTTAGATTCAGCTTCAGATTATCTGTTAATTTGACTGTGAAGCTTTCCAAGAATTATGTTTAGAAACAGGGTTAACTTTTTTTTTTTCTGTTACAAAGCATAAAGGACATTTCACTGGACTTGAGTAGTTTTGCTTATACATTATGTTTTGAGTTAATTCATTTCTATAAAATGTGTGTTCTTTTGACTAAGTATATTGATAAACTGTTGTTGGGAAAGAAACCTCTTGTCGATGTCTTGGAATAACTATTAAATTCAAGTTGTTGCCCCCACATAATAGAGCTGTAGTTCTGTTGATGGGGAATCAGTGTTTGTGGGACCTGAAGAAGGTGCTAGTTTTGATGTGTTGGCCACTTAATCTTTTTTTTTTTAATTTTTTTTTTTTTATGTATATGAATGTACTGTCTGCATGTAGGTTTGTGCACCTGTGTTGTGCAGTGCTGCAGAGGTCAGCAGAGGGTGTCGGATTCTTCTAGAACTGGAGTTAAAGACCATTCTCAGCTGCCAGTGGGTGCTGGGGATCGAACCCTGGTCCTCTGCAAGAGCAGTAGGCGCTCTTAACCGCTAGGCTATCTCTCCAGCCCCCGCTTAGTCTTATCTCTTAGCAGTTCTCTTTCTTTTTCCCATTATGTCATTATTTGTAAAATAGTGGGGATACTTTGTCCTTTATAATTCTGGATTTGGTTGATTACTTCCTTTTCTAAAGTCAGTTATTTGGTTCATCTATCCTTTGTTTTGTTTTTTTTTATTTGTTTGTTTGTTTTTTCATCTATCCTTTGTTATTTATTCCGGAAAACCAATGAATCTAAAGGTTGATAATATGTAGGTTTAATATTTTAGGCATGCTTCATGCTTTGCTTTCCATATCATGTAAGTCTTAGTTGTCCTCCTCTATGTATTTTTGGTCATTAGTAGGCTGAAGCTGTATTTTTAAAAAAGTGTCCCAGGTGATTGTTAGTATGTTGAAGTTTGAGAACAGTTGATCAAACAAAACCATTTTCGTTGCTGAGATAACTGGTTTAACTTGGCATCAACATGTTGGCCAGGGTTACATCCAGAACAAAACCTCTAAGTGACATCTGGTCTAGGGGCACCTGCTAAAGCTGCACCTGTCATCTAAGCAGAGCTCAGACACACCCTGCACTTTGTCTCTGAGCTTTAGAGATGATACCAAAGAGCTCCATTTCACTTAGGGCAAAAAAGCATAAAGTACTAACTCTAACCCATCCTAACTGTAGTTACTTAACTTGAATGTAAAAAATTAACTGAAATATTTTTTTTTTCCGTTTTTCTCTAATTAGAGGAATTTTTTGTTACTGTCATTTTGGTTTGGTTTGGTTTGGTTTGGTTTTTGAGACAGGGTCTCCTGTAGCCCCTGCTGGGATTAAAGGGATACCTTACCATGCCTGGCTAGCAATCCATATTTTTTGAGATCAGAGTCTGGCCTCTGAACCTGGAACCCATGCATTCAGGCAGTCTGGCTGGCCGGCCACTGTGCTCCAGGAAACACTGTCTCCACTCCCTCACACCTGGCCACAGTTAACTTACTGCACTTAACTGGCTGAGCTGTGTCCCCAGCCCTGCTATTTTCATTTTTAAAGTTTCAAATCGGATATTTTATTTTCTATTTCAAATTTTAGAAACAATTATTAACAGTTACTCTTAGAAAATAAAACTATTAGAAAATTCTTTACATCACTCATTTTTATTTTAGATGCTTGTGGGTTACTTTTAAGTAGTGGTGGTTTGGAGGCCAAGGAACCAGGTTATATCTAACTCCCAGTCTCCTCCCCCACCATATTAGGGATTAAACCCAGGGTTTGCACTGCTAGGCAACACTTGACTGAGTGACATCCTTGGTCCCAGCTTTCAATCTTAAGTACAAGTCATGATTGCCACTTAGGAAATATATTTTGTGTTCAGAGCACACTTTCCCTTTTACCTTCTCATTTCCTTCATTGATGCAATAGACCTGCTTTACATTTTACAAAGCATTTTCTCGTGTGCTTGGGGTGGGGGACACACACACACACACACACACACAGAGAGAGAGAGAGAGAGAGAGAGAGAGAGAGAGAGAGAGAGAGAGAGAGAGAGACTGACTCTTCCCCTGTAGCCTCAGCTGGCCTGGAACTCAGCACCGTCTTCTGCCTCCCCAGTGCTGGCAAGAAAGGCCTGCACCACCATGCAGGGCTCAAAGCATTACCTTATCTGTAACTCTCCATTATGTGCAGTAGCTAAATAGGTACATTCCATGTTCCAGATGTGTTTAAAATTTGTTTTTATCAGTAAATTTTTATTACCATATATTAAGGGTTACTCTGAAAAAAAATTTTTTTTTTTGGTCTTTTTGAGACAAGGTCTCCCTGTATCCCCAGCTGTCCTGGAACTTGATCCGTACACCAGGCTGGCCTTGAACTCACTGAGATCCCCGTGCTGAGACTGAATTTTTATTTTTATATTATTATTTATTTATTTAGTCTTTTTGAGACAGGGTTTCCCTGTAGTTCCAGCTGTCCTGGAATGCTCTATTTAGACTAGGCTGGCCTTGAACTCACAGAAATCTGCCTGCCTCTGCCTCCCAAATACTAGGATTAAAGGCATGTGCCACCACGCCCGGCTGAATTTTTTAATGAAGCAGAATTTGAATCACGTTGTCTAATAATCTGTTGTTTAAATCTATGTCTTGGAAAGTATGGCAAATATCTGTAATTTGAGTTCTTATAAATTTTATGTGTATGAGTTTTGTTTTTTGTTTTGTTTTGTTTTTTGGTCTTTTTGAGACAGGGTCTCCCTGTAGCCCCAGCTGGCCTGGAACTTGCTATGTAGACTAGGCTGGTTTTGAACTCACAGAGATCCTCCTGCCTCTGCTGGGATTAAAGGTGTGCACCACCAAGCCTAGCTTGTTTATAAGTGTTTTGCCTGCACATATGTAAATACACTTATGTCACACAAAGCCAGTGGAAGCCTGAAGAGGGTGTCAGATCCCCTGGAACTAGAGTTAAGGACAGTTGTTAGCCACCATGTGGGTGCTGGGCATCAAACTCAGGTTTTCTCAAAGAGTAGCCAGTGCTCTTAATCACTGAGCCATCTCTTCAGCCCCCTTCTTATTATTTTTAATAAATGTTTTCTTTTTTTTTTAAAGACTTTCTAAATTTTTTAAAAATTTTATTTATTTTTGTATGTGTATAAATGTACTGTCTGCATGTAGATTTGTGCACCCGTGTTGTGCAATGCCATGGAGGTCAGAAGAGGGTGTCGGATTCCCCTGGAACTGGAGTTCTCCTGGAATTGGAGTTACAGACGGTTCTCAGCTGCCATGTGGGTGCTGGGGATCAAACCCAGGTCCTCTGCAAGAGCAGTTGGTGCTCTTAACCCCTAGGCTATCTCTCCAGCCCAATAAATTTTTCTTATAGTGTCCAGTGGTCAGTTGCTTTATGCACAAAGATACTGTTTATTGTGTGCTTACAACAGATACCTTTTATGGAGAAGTCGTTTTGGGTCAAAGTTTATTTTATCCATCTGCTAACTCAGTGATTAAATAAGCAAAATTTTAATATAATTATACATGAGAACAGTAGGAAAAAAAAAACCAGGATAAAGTTAGGAGAGTTTGCTTAGTATGCATGAGGCCCTGGGTTCTATCTCTAACACCACAAAATAAATAGAAATGTAAATGAATAATAAATCAGTAAGTAAATATCAGAGACTGTAAATTCAGGTTCCTTATCTAGACATGCCCAATTCCTAGACTGTAGAGGAGAGGCTGAACTATATTTGTCCGTAATAATACCTGGGTTGATCGTGCTTCCCATAATCATTCAGATTAAGTAGCTTTCCCATGTGCTTAAGGTTATTCTTAAATTGAAGTTAGTACCTTTGTAGCCTGTACCCCTGAGTGTGTTCTTAAATAATAGGTGACTAGTGAGCAATGTTTCTGTAGCTCGGTCTTTTTAGTTTACATCATTAAAGAATCACATTATGACACCCTTTTCCAAGTAAACCCCATGTTGCAGTGGGGTAATAAAAATAGGTATGATTTTTGGGATGGCTCAGTTGAGAAATAGCAAGCTCATCATTTTTCTTTATTTACCATGTTTTCTGTTTAAAATTTTTTTTCACTGTGAACTCTTACGTTTTATCAAGGTTGACTAATTATTAGTCATTTGCTTTATAATTACCTTTTTATATGTAATGCTGTGTATATATTCATATATACATAAACACTGATGTTTAATCTTGATATTTTTACAGAAATAGTGCCTTATAATACTGTCACTTATAAACATATACTACTTAAGAATAAACGTTTCTGGGCTGGAGAGATGGCTCAGGGGTTAAGAGCACTGATTGCTCTTGCAGAGGACCCAGGTTTGAATCCCAGCACTCATATGGGGACTAACAACCCTCCATAACTCCAGTTCCAGGAGATCTGGCACCCTCTTCTGACCTCTGTGAGCACTGCACAACACAGGTGCACCTATAGATCTGTATGCAATATACTCATACACAAAAATTAAATAAATAAAAGTTTCTTCCAGGACAGCCTAATTACTGAGTGAGATCCTGTTTCAAAAACAAAAGCAAAAAGGCTGGAGAGGTGTTCAACCAGTTAAGTACTATCTGCAAGCACAAGTTCTTGAGTTCAGTCCCCTGAACCCAAGTAAAAATGAAGGATTTGTCTGCATGCTTGAAATCCCATTGCTTAGGGAGGCCAAGACAGGAGGATCCCTTGGGCTCACTGGCCATTTAGTCTGGCCCAATGGATGAGTGGCAAGCAAATGAGAGACTTTGTCAAAGGAGGTGAATGGTGCTGCTGAGGATGATACCCAAGGTGGTTCTGTGGCCTGTATGTAGTTGTTCTCTGGCCTGGATATGTGTGTACGTGGGACACACACTCTCACTAAAAAAAAAATAAAACTTTAAAAAATGCATTAATGTTCAGAAAATTTAACAGATTCAGTTGTACGTATGCAATATTCAGACCTTAACTCAAGTTTTACAGTTGTCCTAAAGAATTCATAACCCGGGCTGGAGAGATGGCCTAGCGGTTAAGAGCGCCGACTGCTCTTACAGAGGACCCGGGTTCAATCCCCAGCACCCACATAGCGGCTGAGAACCGTCTGAAACTCCAGTTCCAGGGGAATCCGACACCCTCTTCTGACCTCCGCGGCCATTGCACGACACGGGTAAAGACAAAACTACATTGCAGACAAAAAAAAAAAAAAAAAAAAAAAAATAAAATTAAAAAATAAAATTAAAAAAAAAACGAATTCATAACCCACACTTTTTAATACTAGCACTTGGGAGGCAGCGGGCAGGCTGCTCTTTGTGAGTTCAAGGCCAGCTCGGTCGATAGAATTAGTTCCAGGATCGCTGGGGCTACAGGAGGACCCTGTTCTCGAAAACCACCAAATAAAAAAAAAAAAAAAAAAAAAATTCATAACCCATGCCACCCATGATCACTTGTTCCATTTAGTTAGCATTTTTCCCCGTTCTTGTAGCCTTTCTATGTCTTTTACAACATTACCATTTTTAAACAGTGGAGACACCAAGCTGGGCATAGCAAATGGTGTGTGCCTATAATCCTAGGACTGTAGATGATTACAAATTCAGGGCTTATTTGGACTGCATAAAAATATTCCAGACCAGGGCTGGAGAGATGGCCTAGTGGTTAAGAGCTCCGACCCGGGTTCGATCCCCAGCACCCACATGGCTGCTGAGAACCGTCTTTAACTCCAGTTCCAGGGGAATCCAACACCTCTTCTGACCTCCGTAGCATTGCACGACACGGGTGCACAAACTTGCATGCAGACTGTACATTCATACACATATATGAAAATAAATAAAATTAAAAAAATAAAATTAAATAAAAAAAAATTCCAGACCAGACTGGGAAATATTGTGAGGCCCTGCATCATATAAACAAATGAAAAATCCCAAATAAGAACAAAAACAAAAGTGCAGGCCAAATGTGTTATCAAATCATTTGTCTGATTATTTTTTCAGGGTCAGATTTAGGTTAGGTATTTTGGGCAGGAGGCATAAGAAGTCCTTTGAACCTTATTGGTGAAGTTAATTCTGATTAAAGTGTCCTATTTTCTCCACTGTATTTTCTTTTGTTGTAATGAAGTAACCTGTGAGACATATTGAGACTGTGAAAACATCTTCCTTATGGGCATACTTTTACCTACCTAGTAGGTTTAGTGACCATTGAGGGTTTGGCTTGACTGTGATGGAGTTGGTGAAGTGAGGGAAGTCTTTTCATTTTATTTTTGAGTTTTTAAAATTTCATACTATACGCTGAAGTCTGTCGCTATGTCTTTTGCTGCTTAGGCTTAGCCAGCAGTTTCAAGCTGATTCTGTTGCCTTTTTTTTTTCCTGTGTGTCCATATTATTTTATTAACTTTTCCTTTCTGACAAAACATGACCAGATTCAACTTGGTTTTCCTTTAAGTAAGGAAAACCAAAATAAGCAATTTTCCTCTTAGAGGTTGCTAGTATATAGTAGTACTATATAGAAATCAAGATCTCTGTGATGTTTGTGTTCATTGCTATTGGATTTTTTTCTTCCAGGCCCTTTTAACAGACAGAACTAGGAGACACACATGTACACACGTGTGTATAACTATATAAATAAATATGTGTAGATATATATACCTACATATATATGTATATAATATATATCTTTAAATCTTGAGGTTATCATGAAGTTATCATGATAGCTCCAGTATTGTTTCTTCTTGATTTCTCTCTTTACCTGCAATGGGGAACCCTTGTTTTCTGCAGCTGTGTATTTATCTTCCACTATACTCATTAAACACACACACACACACACACACACACACACACCCTATCAAGTAGAATTGTGGATTTGTTTGGATTATGAGGATATGTTGTATTTCAGCTGAAGATATATTGTGAGAGTATTAGGTTAAAAAATTAAAAATTGCTGGGTGACACTTGTGCCCCTTTCCCAAAGCCCAGGGAACAAACTGTGGAAGAGGAGGCGTGGTAGATTGTAAGGGCTGCAGAGAGATAGGGGTGAATCGTGAGACTACAGGAATATAGTCTGGACTCCTAACTGATCAACATGTCTGTGCATACAAGCTTCTCCAACTGGACTGTGTTCAAAATTTGGACATAGATACTTGCAAAATGCACCAATTACCTAATTGTATGACATACTGAGTAACATCAATGTTATCTGCAAACAACTGTGTCATTATATTGTAGAATCCCTTAAAAAAAGAAATTGCTCGGTGTGATGGCGCATGCCTTTAATCTCAGCACTTGGAAGGCAGAGGCAGGTGGATCTCTGTGAGTTCAAGGCCAGCCTGGTCTACAGAGCAAGCTCCAAGCCAGCTGGGACTAAAGGGAGACCCTGTCTCAAAAAGACCAAAATAAATAAATAAATAAATAAATAAATAAATAAATAAAAAATGAAGCCGAGTGCTTTGGTGGCACATGCTGGCAGTCCCAGATACTTGGGATGCTGAGGCCATTTGGATCACTTGAGTGTTGAAACATGGGCTAGCCCGGGGAACACAAATCCTTTCAGTTAAAAAAAAAAAAACATTAAGAGTCATTAGAATTTTTCTTGGATTTTTCTTATTTGAAATATAATAAAATTTGGGGCTGGAGAGATGGCTCAGTGGTTAAGAGCACCGACTGCCCTTACAGAGGACCCAGGTTCGATTCCCAGCACCCACATGGCGGCTAAGAAACGTCTTTAACTGAGAAAGAGATGAAAAGCATGTTTGGCAGAATGCATGCGCTCTGGTGGGGTGGGGGGATAGGGTGGGGGACACGGGTCTAGATTTGACAAAATAAATAAATAAATAAACTAATTAATTAAAAGAAAGAAATGTCTTTAATCCGGGAGTGGTGGCAGGTGGATCTCTGAGTTCAAGGCCAGCCTGGTCTACAGAGTGAGTTCCAGGTCAGATGGGACTATAGGGAGACCCTGTCTCAAAAACAAAGAAACAAACAAACAAACCACTGTTCCATGTCAAGTTAAGGAACTAGCCATATTTGCTGGGCTGACATCAATTTCTGCAGAATTATAAGATAAAAACTATTTCATTAAAAAAAAGAAATATAATAAAATTTATGTTTCCACTTTTTTATTCACTTTTGTGCTTTTCTCTCATCCTTGCTATTAATTTTTATAAAATTCTAAGGTCAAGGTTTATGAGACACCCTTGAGTGTTCCTATGCCTTCTATCTCATTCTCACTAATGCTTGATACCAGTTTCCATAGTTTCTGCTTATCTTTGTGTTTCTTTTTTCAAAAATAGGGGCATATCTATATGTATTTCTGGTTCCCCTTATACAAAGAAAACATTTTTTTTATTTTGCCACTTTTCGCTTATCTTGAAAGTTTCTCATAAATGTCATTTTTTCACTTTAAAGGTTGTAGAACCTCATATTTTCCTTTTTATTTATTTAAAATTTTAATAGTGTATTGGCCCACATGTATGTAAGTACACTGTGTATATGCAGCACCTTTGGAAACCAGAAGGGTGTTGGGTTCCCGGAACTATAGTTATAGACAGTTGTTAGCTGCCCTGTGGGTGCTGCGAAACAGACCTGGGTCTTCTGTAAGAGCAGCCAGTGCTTGTAACTGTTGAGCCATCTCTCCAGCCAGCCTTCTTTCTTATTTTTATTTTTATTTTTATTATATGTGCATAAATGTATTGTTGCATGCGAGTAATTGCACCTATGTCATGCAATGCCTGAGGAGGTCAGAAGAGGGTGTGTCAGATCCCCTGGAACTGGAGCTATGGACATTGTTGGCCATCATATGGGTGGTGGGAATCAAACCCAGGTCCTCTGCAAGAGCAGTCAGTGCTCTTTATCACTGAGCCATCTCTCCAGCCTTTCTTTCCTTTTAACACACCTTCGTACTTCCATTGTGTGTCTGTCTTTATCCTAGCTTTAAAAAAAAAAATCATTTAATTTTATGTATATGGATGTTTTGTCTACATGTATGTGAGTGCACCATGTGTTTGAAATACTTTTGGGGGTCAGAAGAGGGAGTAATATCCCCAGGAACTGGAGTTAGGGATGATTATTAGCTGCTGTGTGGGTGCTAGGAATCGAACCTGGATCCTCTGCAGAGCAGTCAAGTGCTCTTAACTATAGAGCCATCTCTCCAGCCCCTCTATTCTAGCTTATTAAACAAGTCCGTGACATAGTGGTTCTTAGGTCATTTGCAGTATGTTAAGTACAAATGATTCCAGCTGAATAGTGTTCTGTGCTTGCAATCTTAGGGCAAACCAACTATTACTGTGGATGTGTCTTCAGAGTGGATGACTGAAGTGGGGATTAAAGCAGAAGGAAGAATAAGTTGATAGGTAGTTTATTGTTATATGTTCCTATTTGCTTTTTTTTTGAGACAGGATCTCACTGTAGCCCCAGCTGGTCTGGAACTATGTAGATCAGGCTGGCCTAGATCTCACAGAGATCTTCCTACCCCTGCCTTCAGAGTGCTGGGATTAAAGGCATGTACCACTATGCCTGGCAGAAAACTATTTTTTGTTCTTAATAGCACTTTCTGAAAGTGCCTGTTTCCTATAGCCTTGAATTATGTTAAGCTTTTTAAGTTTTACTAGTTTGAAAGTTTAGGAAATGGTATCTTGAGGTTTCAGAGACTGGGTGTTTTGTTTTGTTTTGTTTTGTTTTGTTTTTTAGTCTTTTTGAGACAGGGTCTCCCTGTAGCCCCAGCTATCCTGGAACTCACTCTGTAGACCAGGCTGGCCTTGAACTCACGAAGATCCGCCTGCCTCTTCCTCCTGAGTGCTAGGATTAAAGGCGTGCGCCACCACGCTCGGCTTCAGAGACTTTTAATATATGACAGTGCCTTTCTTACTGCTTAAAAGTTTTCTTTTGTGTTCCCTTACATTTATTTTCCATGTTAACTTTAGTAGCAATTTATTCTAGAAAGTGGCAAGTTTTTGCTTTAGAGACTGTCATTTTTGCTGCTATTGATAACGTTATTTTGTATTTTACCTTTGATTTAATTTTTTTCAATTATTTTTATTTTATGTCTCTGAGTAATTTCCCTGCATGTATCTTAGTCCTCTATATATCTGCAAAGCCCAGAGGGGTCAGAGGAGAGTATTGGATCCCTTAGAACTGGAGTTACAGTTGGTTGTTAGTTGCCTTGTAGGTTCTGGGAACTGAACCTGGATCCTTTGCAAGAGCAGCCAGTGCTCTTAGCCACAGAGCTGATCTCTTTAGCCCCTATCTTATCTTTTAAATGGCTAGTGCTTATTTATGTAGAAGCTGTTGATTCTTTTTATACATCATAACATCCTGCCTTACTGAATATCAGTTTTATGGGTTTAGTTTCATCGTTGATTTCTTTCTAGGATTTTCTATATCTCTTGCATGCTTTATGTAAATACATGCCTTTTCTACTTTTTATGTCTTTAATTTGCGTAATTGACTTGGCTAGTATAGCTGTACAGTGTTGAGCAGTTAGGGAAGTGTCAGAGTCTTTCTTGCTCTTAGCCTGACCTGTTATGTCTAGCATTTCGTCACTGAGTAAGATACTGCCTGCTGTGTGTTCTTGGTGCAATCCTTATGTAATAATCTCATGCTATAGGAAAGTATTTCCATGTCTGCTTATAATGAGAAGTAGTGTTCAATTTAGAAGTCAGATTTAGTGATATGTTCTACCTGTTTTATCTACCTAGTTTTCCTCTTTTTTTTTTTTTTTTTTTTTTTGAAGACAGGGTTTTCCTGTAGCCCTGGCTGGCCTCGAACTTACTATGTAGACCAGGCTGGCCTTGAACTCACAGAGATCTGCCTGCCTCTGCCTCTTGAGTGCTGGGATTAAGGCATGTGCCACCAAATCTGGCTGGTTTTACTTTTTTAATTTTAAGATCTTTTATTATTTTTATTTTATGTGTATGAGTGTATTGCTTGCATGTATCTATCAAAGTATACTTGTGTTGTGCAATTTCCGCAGGTCAGAAGAGAGTGTTGGAATCCCTTGGAACTGGAGTATTGGATGGTAGTTAGCTGCAGTATGGGTGCTGGGAATTGAACCTGGATCTTCTGGAAGAGCAGCCAGTGTTCTTAACTGATAAGCCATCTCTCCAATCCTTCACTTTTCTTTTTTAATCTGTAGTTGGGGCTGGTAAATTGGCTCAGTGGGTAAAGTACTTGCTATGTAAGCATGAGGACCTGAGTTCAGATCCCTGGCTTCCACTTGAAAGTCAGGCACAGTGGTATGTGCTTGTAAACCCAGAATGGGGTGTGGGAGTGTGGGGTGTGGGAGAGAGTCGGGTGAGTTGGGGAGGGGGTCAAAAACGCTGATCTCCAGGTTCAGTGAGAGAGCTCATCTTTTTTTTTTTTTTT
>VZQC01010156.1:55483-67983 GCA_009823505.1 Rhizomys pruinosus
ACCTCTGGCACACACACACACACACACACACACACACACACACACACACACACACACACACACACACACACACACACACACACACACGGGCACACGGGCACACACACACACACACACGGGCACACGGGCACACACACAAATCTGTAGTTATTTTCTTATTATCTATGAGGGCTGGAGAGATGGCCTAGCGGTTAAGAGCACCGACTGCTCTTGCAGAGGACCCGGGTTCGATCCCCAGCTCCCACATGGCGGCTGAGAACCGTCTGTAATTCCAATTCCAGGAGAACTCCAGTTCCAGGGGAATCCGAGAGCCTCTTCTGACCTCCGCGGCATTGCATGTCACGGGTGCACAAACCTGCATGCAGACAGAACATTCATACACATACAAAAATAAAATAAAGTTAAAAAAAAAAAAAAGAAAGTGAGACGTTGAATATTTTATAAATATATATAATGCCATTCTGTAACATATTTGAATTGCACATGTTTTTCATATTCCAGGAATTTAGATATAAATAAAAATGAGCTATAGTGCTAAATGGTAACTTTGGCGAAAATCTTCCATTCTATCCATTGAGAATTCTTCAAGGCTAAGAATATAATTTAGTTGGTAGACACTTGCCTGGCATGCACGGGGGGCTCCTAGGTTTAATTTCTAGTATTCGGAAACGTCAATAAGAACAACAACAAAAAACAAAAAAATTTTCATGTTCTCATTTTTCCTGGCCATTGCCATACTTAATATACAAAGTAAGGCAATAATTTAAATTAAAATGATTGCATGACTCCCCCTTTTTTTTTGAGACATCATCTCCCAGTAGCCCCAGCTGGCTGGAACTTACTATGTAGACCAGGCTGACTTTGAACTCACAGAGATCTGCCTGCCTCTGCTTTCTGAGGACATTCATATTCTAACAGTAAAGAATAATTGCTTGTTTTTAAAAAGTTTTCATTATATTTATCTACCTTGAAGAGAAGAAAAGCAAATTTATCCTCTCAGTCATAGGTATATGTTTGAGTCTATCTGTTAATGAGATCTATCATCACTAAATTAAATATTGCTGCTTACTTCCACAGTTAGACCTAATTTGGTTCCTTATAACACTTCTTTATCCTTCTGTTTATAGACCATACAGCTTGCCTTAAATAGATATATGTGTGGGGTGTATACAGGGTTTGGTACTCTTCAGACTCTTCATCGCTTAAAACAAATTACTTGGTAATTTCTTGGTCAGATCACCATTCATCTTGGTCAGTTACAGGAATTTGACAATTTAAAGGGCTAAGCTGAAGTGGCCATTAGATGTTGAACACACATTTAAAATATTTATTTTTTATTTTTTTAATGTGTATGACTGTTATGTAGGTAGGTAGGTAGGTAGGTAGACTCATTGTGCAATGCCTGAGGTGGTCAGAAGAGGGCAGTGTTGATCCTGTGGCACTAGAGTTAAAGGTGGTTGTTTGCCACCATATGGGTGCTGAGAATCAAACCTGGGTTTCTGGACGAGTACTCAGTGCTCTTAACCACTGAGCCATCTCTCCAGCACATTTAAAATTTTATAGAGCCTTTGTGAAATAGCTTATAGGGTCTGAAAATTTAGGTTCCTTAGAAGCAAGTGATAGCTGCAACTGAATATGGCTACTGTCTCTTAATTCAGTCTCAGTTCTGGAAGATTTAGATAGTCTAGCACCAGGATAGTTTTCCTAGTAGGCCTGCATCCAGTTAACTGCTTAGAGCACTACTACTGAGTATTGAGACAAATAGAAGCAGTTCACAACTGCCACTAGTCACTCCATTCTTTTTTAAATGGAGTAATGGAAGAAGGTTGTTAGAAACATGACCTTTATGTTGACTTTAAGGTTATTGCAGGATCTTAGGCTGTCGGTGAGGTGTAGGTATTAACCTGTTGGCCATTGGATATGTTAAATTATTTTAGCATTTATATGCAAATCTTTTTGACTCCTGTCTAAAAGATTGTGTTTATCCCTCATCTGTGGATGCTAGTGCCAATTACCTAGTTGTAAATATTTCTTGTGCACAGCCCCTTGAGCTTTTGTCCAAGCAGTTGGGAGTGATGCATATTGGAAACAACAACAACAACTGAAAGGACTGCATCAAAGAACTGACTGAAACAGTGAACTTCTGCTCACAACAGTCAACTTCCATACGGAGAATTTTGAGAAAGACTGAGAAAGAGATGAAAAGCACGTTTGGCAGAATACATGAGCTCTGGTGGGGTTGGGGGATAGGGTGGGGGACATGGGTCTAGATTTGATAATCTTATATAAAACATATATTAAAAAAAGATTGTGTTTATAACATGGGTATATTATCAGTGAGCCTATTAGTAAAATATTATAATCATTGGGAAGAATCTCTTACTGTATAGATAATTACTTATTTTAAACATTTTGGTTTAGAAAACTATATTTGACAAAGCTGGCCACTAGTTCTCTTTAATCTTTTTAAATAACCAAGGATCCTAATTTTCAGTTTACATTTTTTAGATAGAGGCCTCTACTAGAAGTGTGAAGCAATAGATGGGTTTTATTGTACATATAGTAAAACAAAGGGATGGTGGAAAGGTTTATTTTAAAAACAGTCTCTGAGGGGCTGGAGAGATGGCTTAGCGGATAAGAGCGCCGACTGCTCTTGCAGAGGTCCTGGGTTCGATCCCCAGCACCCACATGGCGACTGAAAATCGTCCATAACTCCAATTCCAGGAGAACTCCAGTTCCAGGGGAATCTGAGACCCTCTTCTGACCTCCGAGGCATTTCATGACATGGGTGCACAAACCTACATGCAGACAGTACATTCATACACCTAAAATAAATAAATAAAAATTAAAAAAATTAAAAAGTCTATGTAAGTAATAGAGTTCTTTTAAAAGAATAACACTTTAATAGCCTACTTCTTGCTTATGACATCATAGCTAACTTTTCAAAAAGGTAGAGTATTGTTTTGTTAGCTGACACATTAAATGTGTGTGAAGCACTATACCAAATATGGCTTCTTTTATATCATTTCTTTTATACGCTGACCCATCTCCCCAACCGTAGAATGCTTTTTTGGGGAGGGTCCTTTTGAGACAGGGTCTTCCTGTAGCTCTAGCTGTCCTGGAACTCCCTCTGTAGACCAAGCTGGTCTTGACTCATAGAGATCCACCTCCATCTGCCTCCTGAGTGCTGGGATTAAAGGTATTCACCAACCATGGTCCAGATTCATATGTCTTTTGGACATAAATATTCTTATTTTGGTGTTATAAATTAGAAAACAGGGCAAAGGAGTTTAAGACCCTAGCCCAGGGTCACACAGTAAATTGAATCTGGACCATCTGGGTTTTGTTTTTTAATTTTTTTAATCAATTTTATTGATTTCTGCATGTGTATCAATGCACTGTCTGCATGCAAGTCTGTGCACCCGTGTCGCGCAATGCCGCGGAGGTCAGAAGTGGGCGTCGGATTCCCCTGGAGCTGGAGTTCTCCTGGAATTGGAGTTCCAGACGGCTCTCAGCCGCCATGTGGGTGCCAGGGATCGAACCCGGGTCCTCTGCGAGAGCGGTCGGCGCTCTTAACCGCTAGGCCATCTCTCCAGCCCCTGGACCATCTAGATTTTTAAAAAAGGCATTCTACCCATGCCGGGCGTGGTTGGTGCATGCCTTTAATCCCAGCACTGGGAGGCAGATGCAGGTGGATCTCTGTGAGTCAAGGCCAGCTTGGTCTACAGAGGGAGTTCCAGGACAGCTGGGGCTACAGGAAGACCCTACTTCAAAAAGAGTCGTCCCACCGCCCCACCAAAAGGCATTCCAAGGTTGGAGAGATGGCTCAGTGTACAAAAGAACATGCTTTGCAAGTGGGAGAACCTGAGTTTGAATCCCCAGAACCCATGTGAAAGTCAGATGTGTAGCATGAGTGCCTGCATTCTCTATATCTCGGCAGGGAGGTGGGAGGCAGAAACAGGAGAATCCCTAGGGGTACATGGGCCAGGTAGGCTGGCATAGACAGTGGAAACCAACAGAGACCTTGTGTCAAGGTGGAAGATCCGTACCTGAGGTTCTTACACACACACACACACACACACACACACACACACACACAGATTGAGTCAATAGTGATGTCTACCAAGTATGTATCATCATAATTATTAGAATATTGGCTTGAAGAAAAGCAGAATATGAAGGTGGTTGGAGTTGGTGTAGGATTATGATTTTATTTTTTATTTTCAAATCCTTTAATGTATCTTTTAATGGTAAAATTTATGTGCTGGAGAACAGTTGACTTTTATAAATATTTGTTTATTGGACTTTAAAAAAATTTTTTTTTAATTTTATTTATTTTTGTATGTGTATGAATGTACTGTCTGCACGTAGGTTTGTGCACCTGTGTCGTGCAATGCAATGCCGCGGAGGTCAGAAGAGGGTGTCGGAATTCCCCTGGAACTGGAGTTAAAGACGGTTCTCAGCTGCCATGTGGGTGCTGGGGATCGAACCCGGGTCCTCTGCAAGAGCAGTCGGTGCTCTTAACCGCTAGGCCATCTCTCCAGCCCCTGGATTTTTATAATAGTTTTACAAATAGGACTTATCTTGTTTTATAGATCAGGGGGGCTCTTTTTTATTTTTATTTTTTTATTTTTGTATGTGTATGAATGTACTGTCTGCATGTAGGTTTGTGCACCCGTGTCGTGCAATGCCATGGAGGTCAGAAGGGGGTCTCGGATTCCCCTGGAACTGGAGTTCTCCTGGAATTGGAGTTATAGACGGTTCTCAGCTGCCATGTGGGTGCTGGGGATCGAACCCGGGTCCTGTGCAAGAGCAGTCGTTGCTCTTAACTGCTAGGCTATCTCCAGCCCTCTTATAAACTCTTGTAGGTATTTATGGTAGTCTTTAACAAATGAAAATCTAAGTTGGGATATTTCGAAAGAATTCAAAATTATAAAATACAGAATTAATAGTGTAATGTTTTATTTGGTGATCTGACCCTAAGATTAACCCTTTCTTGTAAAATGAAACAAGCACCAAGTTTCGGTTCTATCTACAGAATTTATCTGTGATAAATGGGGCACTTCGTATTTGATTCCCCCCTCCTGTTGAGTGTGTGTGTGTGTGTGTGTAAGAGTTTCTTATAGCCCAGGTTGGCCTTGAACTCTGTTGCTAAAGATGGTGTTTCTTTCTGTGCCACCTCTAGGTGCACCTCTGTGAGTACATGCCCCGCCACACCCAGTTTATGTGGAAATGGGGCTTGAACTCAGGACATTATGAATGCTACAAGTCTTCTACCCACTGAGCTATGTTACTAGCCTTTAAAACTGTATACTAATGACTCCCTGTCTCTGTTTACAAGCTACAATACTACTACAGTTTTATGCAGAATAATTTTTGACACATAGCAGTGCTGTTGAACTGACAGGTGGAGATCCAGGGTCTTTCTGAAGTAATTCCAGAAGAAGTGGATACTAGAAATGATGTGACAACTTGGGAAGTGTTTTGTGAGTTAGAATGTTCATTGCATTCACTGTAACAGCTAATGTGTACTAGACATTTACCATTTGTCTGGCATGGTGGTACTAATGCTTATCTGAATTATTCTGATTCCAACCACTCTTTTATTTTTTTTTATTTTTATTATTTATTTATTTATTTATTTATTTATTTATTTATTTATTTATTTATTTATTTTTTGGTCTTTTCGAGACAGGGTCTCCCTATAGCCCCTGCTGTCCTGGAACTCACTCTGTAGACCAGGCTGGCCTTAAACTCACAAAGATCTGCCTGCCTCTGCCTCCCAAGTGCTAGGATTAAAGGCGTACGCCTACTACTCTTTTAAAAGATTGATGTGTATTATTTTATAGTAAGAAAACTAGAATTTAGAAGATTCAGTAATTTACCCAAAGTCATACAAAAACAAAGCAGTTGGTTGGGGCCTGGTCGCCTGCTTCCAGGGACCAAACTTTTTAAATTTAATGTTAAGATTTACTTTTATTGTTTTTAATTATATATATTTGTACATATTGTATGAATATGTGCACTTAAGGTATCAGAATGCATGCAAAGCATCTGATCCCCTGGGAATTGGAGTTGACAGGTGTTATGATCAACTGCCTGATGTGGGTGCTGGGAACTGAACTGGGTTGTTCTGAATGAGTAGTAGCTGCTCTTAAACACTGAGCTATTTCTCCACCCCCGAGACCAAACTTGTAACCACCGTGCAGGATATTGCTCATTAATCACATAATGAATAATGACTAATAGAGAAAAAGCATATACCCTACTATACAGAAACTAAAATTTTAGTAGGAGAGATAGCCAGTTTATGATATCGCAGTTCATGATATCACTGTTGTATAAACATTATCAGTGATGAATAAGCTTTGGAGTTAGTGAAAAGAGACAAAATGGAAACAAGTAAAGCAGTATATTAAATAATACTACAAGAAGGAAAATAAAGCAGAGAAGGAAAAGTGGTTTGGGATGGGAGAGTTACATCTTTAGATGGTAAAAAGGCTTACCAAAGGGGAGACATTTAAATTAAGACAAGGTAAAGGAGCAGTCTAGGTAGATTACTTGGGTTAGAAATTGAATGGATTGGGGCTGGAGAGACGGCCTGGTGGTTAAGAGTGCCAACTGCTCTTGCAGAGGACCTGGGTTCGATCCCCAGCGCCCACATGACATGGCGGCTGAGAACCGTCTTTAACTCCAGTTCTAGGGGACTCCAATGCCCTCTTCTAACCTCCGCAGCATTGCATGACACAGGTGCACCAACCTATATGCAGACAGTACATTCATACACATAAAAATAAATAAATTAATTAATTAAATTAAAAAAAATGAAATTGAATGGATGGCAAGAGGCATGCCTGGGATGTTCAAGGAACAATTAAGGAAGCCAAATATGCCTAGAGGTCATGGATGAAGAGAAGTTGAAGATGATTGGATCAGAGAAATGTGGTGCCTGTTATTATAGGGCTTTGGAAATATCTCTGGCTATTACTAAAGCCATAGGGGAATCTTGAGTAGTGAGCCATCATTAGCTAGATTTCTTTGGGTGCTTTATGTTGTATAAATGAAAGCATAGGGGTGGGTTCAAGACTAGAAGCAAAGAAACCTGATAGAGGTGAAATCATCCAGGTGAAAAATTGATGGTGGTACTGTTTGCCCTTGCCAATTCTTTGATTGCAGATACCACATCTCTTTATCTGTTTTGAGGCATAATGAATAGACAGACAGTGTTGATAGAATTGAAGTACTCTGAACCCCAGCCATGCTGATCTATTTATAGTCCTCCAAGCATGCCCAGCTTTTCTCTTTTCTTTGCCTTTTCATGTGCTGTTTTCTCAGCCTGGAATTCTTTTCCCTTCTTTGCCTAAGGTACTCCTGCCTATCTTTAAAACTTCCTTGCACGACAGGTGCACAAACCTACATGCAGACAGTACATTCATACACATACAAAAATAATAATAAGTTTAAAACTTCCGTGCCTTCTCGTCCACTTGTGCCTCTTTTCTAAGCCTAGGGAACAATCTGCAGAAGAGGGGGCGCGGTAGAATGTAAGAGCTGCGATTGGGGTGAATGGCGAAACTACAGCAATGTAGTCTGGACACTCATTTGATCAACTTAATTGAACATATAAGCCCCCCCAGCTGGATGGTGGGACCCTTGGGCTGTGTGGGTTTGGGCACAACTGCTTGCAAATTGGTTTTACATGAAGGATGCTTGTACTCATAAATTATTACTTATTGTTAAAAAATGAAAAAAAAATAAAGAAGTAATAGGAAAAAAAAAAAAAAACCTTCCATGCCATCCTTTTATGAAGTCCTTGTCTCTCCCATCAGTGTGAGACACCCTCTTCACATTCAGTGCCACCTTTCCTTTCTTTACGGAAGGGTCTGCTGTAGAGATGCTGCTACTAGTAACTCTTTTCTTACCTACTGAGCCCAGAGAGGTAGGGGCTTAGTTTATGTATTTTTGTAGTCCCCAAATATTAACACAGTACTTATTAGCACAGGAGTTATTTAATGTGTGTCTAGGGGAGTCAGTAAATGAGTGCTTGAAAAGTCATTGGAGTTAAAAAAGGAAAACGAATTCACTTTAGTTTTAGAGTAGAGGGGAGCGTAGGGATGAGGCTTGAGCAAGCCTAGTTGGATTCAGTTAAGAAAAAAAAAAAGGTGGATGGAAGATTTTTAAATATGAGAAAATGAGAAAGCAAAGGTATGCATCTTGTTTTAATGGTATAAATCTGGTTGTAGACTTTGAACATGTGATTTGTGGAATGTAAAACCAGCTCTAGAGATTGGTACCAGTTGGTAAAAGCTTTTGAAACTCAGGTCAGAGTATTTGACTACATATAAACACACACACACACACACACACACACACACACACACACACAGAGATTTGTGTGTGGATATGAGGCTTGAGGTTATATTGATCTTTGTTCTTTAGTAAAACAGTGTTTGGAGGAAAATTAAATTTTTGGAACATAATCTTATGTGGGATAGATTTGAGATAAGGAGAAAGTAGTAGCATATAAGCCTGCATGGTTTAATAAGAGAATGGGGTATTATTTTTACTAAATATTAAGATAAGTATAAATTACCACTTTATTATAAAATTAATATATAATATATAAATTACTACAAATTAGACAGCAAAGTCGTTCAGGAAGTACTTCTTTATGGCTATCAGAAACATCAGTTGTTTCTGGGTTAACAAAACTACTTGCTAGGAAATTAAATACCCATATTTTCTGTTCTGGCTATTTCTGTGTAGGTTCATCATCAGAACTTCACAGTCATATAAAATGTGGGTTGGGTACCTTTAATCCCAGCACTCGAGAGGCAGAGGCAGAGGCAGACATATCTCTGTGAGTTCAAGGCCAGCCTGGTCTACATAGAGAGTTCCAGGACAGCTGGAAGGGAGACTCTGTCTCAAAAAGCCCCCTCCCCCCAGAAAAAGGACTATAGGTAAATTACCTTCTGTCTCTACCCTGGAAAGAGCCTTTTACAACTTCATCAAGCTCACTTGTTTATTTTTTTTTAATTTTTTAAAAATTTTATTTATTTCTGTATGTGTATGAATGTACTGTCTGCATGCAAGTTTGTGCACCCGTGTCGTGCAGTGCCACGGAGGTCAGAAGAGGGTGTCGGATTCCCCTGGAACTGGAGTTCTCCTCGAATTGGAGTTTCAGACGGTTCTTGGCCGCCATGTGGGTGCTGGGGGTCGAACCCGGGTCCTCTGTAAGAGCGGTCGGCGCTCTTAACCGCTAGGCCATCTCTCCAGCCCCTCACTTGTTTATTTTTAAACAAACTCTAGAACTCAATATTTCATTTTGAATCATTTAATTAAATCCTTTGTTTTGTTTTCTTCTAAAACTATATGAAATACTTAATGGGGATAATATACTTAGTGGGGTTAATTATATGTACTAGATGTATATATTTGATATTTTTGGATTTAATTTTTTTTTTTTTTGAGACAGGGTCTCCCTATAGCCCCAGGTGGCCTGGAACTCACTCTGCTCAAAGAGATCCACCTGCTTCTGCCTCCCAAGTGCTGGCATTAAATGTGTGTGCCACCACGCCGGGCTTAAAGACGATTCTTAGCTGCCACGTGGGTGCTGGGAATCCAACCCAGGTCCTCTGCAAGAGCAGTCGGTGCTCTTAACTGCTGAGCCATCTCTCCTAAATGTTTTATTTTGATTTATTTTTATGTGTATGAGTATTTTGCCTACATGTATGTAAGTGCACCCATATCACACAACAGCTGGTGGAGGTCACAAGAGGAGGCATTGGATCCCCTGGAACTGGAATTATGGATGGTTGTTAGCCACCATTTGAGTGCTAGGAACCAAACCCAGGTCTTCTGCCAGAAGAGTCAGTGGTCTTAACCACTGAGCCATCTCTCCATCTTAGATTTTTTTTTTTCTTTTTGAGACAAGGTCTCCCTGGAGCCTCAGTCTGTCCTGGAACTCACTCTGTAGACCAGGCTGGCCTTGAACTCACAAAGATCCGCCTGCCTCTGCCTCCCGAGTGCTAGGATTAAAGGCGTGCGCCACCACACCCGGCTCCATCTTAGATTTTTTAAAAATACGCTTTTTTTTTTGGTCTTTTTGAGACAGGGTCTCCCTGTAACCCCAGCTGTCCTGGAACTCTCTATGTAGACCAGGCTGGCCTTGAACTGACAGAGATCCACCTGCTTCTGCCTCCGAGTGCTGGGATTACAGGTGAATGCCACCAGGCCCGGCAAAAATATGCTTTTTTATTTGTTTGAATGTTTTTGGTCTTTTTGAGACAGGGTCTCCCTGTAGCCCCAGCTGTCCTGAAACTCACTCTGTGGATCAGGCTGGCCTTGAACTCACAGAGATCCACCTGCCTCTGCCTCCCAAGTGGGAGGATTAAAGGCATGTGCTACCACACTGGACTTAAATAAGTTTTTAACCTTATATATTCTTGGACCCACATTCATGTGACTAATGTAGGTGGGTAGGAAAAGGGGATTGCCTTAGAAAGCTGCTCTGGATAAGAATAGTCTAGTGAGATGTATATAGGATCACATGTCATGAAGATTTCTTCTGGAAGGACCCTACTACAAAGACTATTAATGTGGCATTAAACTCATTTGATTTGATATTGAACATGTCTCTTCGTCACTCACAAGTGATTTTTAAATAATGATCAACTAGGTTCTTAGGACTAGTGAAAATTGATTGTACCCTAAATCAAATTAATATAAGAAGAAATATGTAATTGGCAGCATTACAACTACCAAAAAGGGAGGGGACAAGCATCTGTAATGGTAGCCCAACACTTGGAATGAGGTTAAACTTTCCCAAGCTTCTCTACCTGTAGTACCCAAGGCACTGACTTGGTTGCCTTTCCCTGTAAGAGTAGAGAAGGTTGTATCATGAAAAAATGTAAAGCTTTATGTCCAAAGCAGGTTTAGTAATGTGATCTGTCCTCTGTCTCTGGTCTGTCCATGGATTTAATGTGATCTGTCCTCTGTCTCTGGTCTGTCCATGGATTGAATGAACCACAGGAAATATTTAAAGAAATTGTGTCTGTATTGAACATGTACATTACTTTCCCCTTCACCATTCCCTGAAAAATACAGTGAAATAAACCATTTATGTAATAATCGTATGGTAAGTATTTTAAGTAATCTAAAGGTGAGTTAGGGATTTGCTTAGGTTACATGATACTACTATGCAAAACACTTGAACATTTGCAGATTCTCAGGTCCGTGGATGTTGTGGAAACAGTTCCTATAGGGGTAACTGTATTTTTTTTTTTTGCTATTCAAGCTCCAGCCAGAATGAAATGGAGTGGGGAGACTTCAGTCCATTGTTTTCTCTGAATCATGACAAGGAAAAGATAATTAAACTCCTACTGAAAAATCAAGTCCCCTGTCATTGTACCATTTGGGACGACTGACTGGATTGGTTGTCTTCACAAAGATCCTTAGATCAGCATTTTCAGACTTTTTTGAGACAGGGTCTCCCTTTAGTCTCATGTGGCCTGGAATGTGCTATGTAGACCAGGCTGGCCTTGAATTCACAGAGATCTGCCTGCCTCTGCCTCCCAAGTGCTAGGATTAAAGGCGAGCGCCACCACGCCCAGCCAGATATTAGACTGTAGAAAAATGTTCTGTGTTCAACTGCAATTTGGAAACTTTGTTATATGAGTTAAACATGGTTCTTTTGTGTATCATCTCTTCACTGATATGCTTGTAATGTGTCTTGTGACTGTCCGTATTGAGCACATATTATCCTATCTTCCCTATTCCTGGCCTTACTAGCTCTGAGAATAAAAAATCCACTCGTGGGACTGTGAACAGTTTTAGAAATGCTCTGTCAGCAAACAAACTTGATAGATAAAATGAATGCAGCTGGGATAGTCTTGAAGAATGCCTAACTTACTGAGTGTGGCGGAAAAGCCCATGGCCTTTCCAGTTCTGGAGTGCATGAGAAACATGATTGATGACAGGTAGCTTGACTGGAGAAGAGAAGCCAATTTTAATGTGCTGATTTATGAAAGTGGGAGAACAAAGCCACCTGTATCTTGTTACCATTCTAGGCAGAACAAGTTGACTTGAGAGTTCCTAAACTGAGTGCTTAGGATTAGAATTCAGCATTTCAGTGCAAATTCCCCCCACTTTCATCATGTGAATACAAATTGAGAACATGTTTTAATTAGACTTGGAAGTTGTTATCTTTTATTCTTAAACTGATGGGTTAGCAGGGTGGTTGCTTCTACCATCCATTAGTCTTCTAGTATTTCTTTCCCTCCAATATTTTCCTACTATGCTTCCTAGTGTTTTTCTGTTACTTTCTATAAATGAAATGTAAAGATCACAAAAACCAGGTTGTCATGTAGCAATTCCTTATGAAGAACTATCTCTAGCAACAAAATGACTCTTCAAAACAATATAAAATTGTTTTTCTGGAATCTCAATATACCAGAAGTGTACACTGCCTCATGACATAAAGCAGACTCCTTGAGAACCCC
>VZQC01010156.1:70483-100239 GCA_009823505.1 Rhizomys pruinosus
GAGGTCTCAGATTCCCCTGGCATCTGGTTCTTTAGCTCTCTGTGCGGCCAGATAACAATATGGCCAGTTTTGTTTTTTAATTTTTTTGACTGATTTATTTTTATTTTATGTGTATGAGTGTTATGCCTGCATGTATGTAAGTGCACCCATGTCCTGTAGTACCTGCAGAGGACAGAAGTTGTTGACTTGACCCCAAGTCTTCTACAAGAGCAGCCAGTGCTCTTAACTGCTGAGCCATCTCCAGCCTTCTACATGGCCAGTTTTTATAAATGTTCTATGTTGGGACTGGAGAGATGGCCTAGCGGTTAAGAGCGCCGACTGCTCTTGCAGAGGACCTGGGTTCGATTCCCAGCACCCACATGGCAGCTGAGAACCGTCTTTGACTCTAGTTCTAGGGGAATCCGACACCCTCTTCTGACCTCCGCAGCATTGCACAACAGGGGTGCACAAACCTACGTGTACACTCATACACATAAATAAAATTAAAAAAATAAATGTTCTGTGTTAATCAGGCTTTCAGAGCAAATTTTCATATCCTTGCTCTTTTTTTCATCATTTTCCATAGATGTGTTTATCAGCCTCCAATTAGAATTCTTTATTAAAAATACTTAATTTTTAAATATTTTATTTATTATTTTTGCTGTAGGAGTGTATTGCCTGCATGTGTGTAAGTGTCCCTGTGGAGGTCACAAGAAGGTGTTGGATTCCCTTGGACTGGGAGTTACAGATAGATGGTCACTAACCACTATGTGGGTACTGGGAATTGAACCCTGGTCTTCTGCAGGAGCAACCAGTGCTCTTAGAGCTCTCTCTATCCAGCCCCCAATTAACCCAATTAGAATTCCTGTTTTTTTTTTTTTTTTTTTGGTCTTTTTGAAAAAGGGTCTCCCTATAGCCCCAGATGGCCTGGAACTTGCTATGTAGACCAAGCTGGGCTTGAACTCACAGAGATCCACCTCCTTCTGCCTCTCAAGTACTGGGACTCAAGGCATGGGCCACCATGCCTGGCAGAATTCTTAATCGTATCTTCTGTCTCTGAAAGTTTAGTTGCTACTTACCTTTTTAAAATCAATATATTATTTCCCTGTTTGTCTCTTATTAGCCCTTTTCCTTTTTATTCTTTAGCTATTATATGGTTTTCTTTTAGTTCACATTTTTCAGGACCGTATTTGTCCGTCTGCCCCCCCCCCCCAAGTTTAACTGAATCTTGGTTTTTCACATTCTAGGAATGTATCTTGAGTTTAATCCACTTATTTTTTTTTAATTTTATTTATTATTTTTATGTGTATGAGTGTACTGTCTGCATGTAGGTAGGTGTACCCATGTCGTGCAGTGCTGCAGAGGTCAGAAGAGGGTGTGGGATTCCCCTGGAACTGGAGTTAAAGATGGTTCTTAGCCGCCATGTGGGTGCTGGGAATCGAACCCGGGTCCTCTGCAAGAGCAGTCGGTGCTCTTAACTGCTGAGTCATCTCTCCAGCCCCAATCCACTTATTTCTAATGTGGTTATTGCTGGATTACATTTTAGCTCTATCATTTTGTATTCTCTGTCTCTCTCTCTCTGTCTCTCTCTTTCTCTGTCTCTGTCTCTCTCTCTCTCTCCCCCCCTCCCCCCTGCTCTTTTTGAGACAGGGTCTCCCTTTGCCCCCTCCCAGCTGACCTGGGAATTCACTATGTAGACCAGGCCATGAATTTACAGAGATCTGCCTGCCTCCACCTCCCAAGTGCTGTGATTAAAGGCCTGCGCCACCACACCTGGCTGTATTCTATCTCTTTAGTGTCTAAATTTAATCTATGTTGTCTTCTCCTTTTCATGCCTAGCAAATTCCAAGAGTCTAAGCATACTCTTGCTTTTACAACACTACCTAGAATAGGAGGATGTGATATTTTAGTTGTTTTTATAAATGTATTTTGAAGAGCTAATAAATTGCCTAAAATTTCCCTTTCCCCTGATTTGTTGTTTTCTTTCGGATTCATTTTTTCTCTTGGTAGAGTGTACTCTTGAAACCTTTGAAGAGGATCTTTATGTGGCAAACTTTTGTGTGTGTGTGTGGGGTGGGGGTGTTTGCCTGGATAAAAGTGTACCACATGCATGCAGTACTGTGTGTACATGCATGCAGTACTGGTGGAGGCCAGAAGAGGGCATCAGATTCCCCGGAACTGGAGTTTCAGACAAGTTTTTGTTATTGGGACTAGAGAGATAGCTCTCAGTTGTTCAGAGCACTTACTGCTCTTTCAGAGGACCTGGAGTCAACTCTCAGCACCCACATGGCCACTAACATTGATCCTTAACTCTATTTCCAGAGGGTCTGACTCCCTCTTTTGACCACTGTGGTCATTGCATGCACATGGTGTACTTAAATACATGCAAAGTGTTCACACATAAAATAAAAATGAGATCTAAAAGGTTTTTTTTTATTTAAAATGCTTTAAATTTCTTCTAATATGTTTAGGTATAGACTTCTTTTATTAGTATCTTAAGCTATTTCAACCTCAGAGCTCATATATTGTATTCTGTGAAATTCTTGGTTATTATATGTTTTTAAATTTTGTTCTTCCATTTATCCCTTTGCTTGTGAAATTCTTATTGAGTAGATATTAACATGTATTACATTTTCCCTACTGCTTTAACTTTGTTTCTCTTCTTTTCTCTCTTTCTTTTATTCTCTTTTGCGCACACAAGCACATTCATTTGTTTCATGTGTGTACTCAAATATGCATGTATGCTTGTCTGCACTGGCATGTGTGGAAGCTGGAGGTTCAAACTGAGATGTTTTCCTTAGTAACTTCCGCATCTGATTGTTTCATACAGGTTCTCTTACTGGACCTGGATATGGCAGTTTTAACTAGATTGGCTGTCCAAAGAGTCCCTGGGATTGGTCAGGATTTCCCATCACCACCCTTCCAGTGCTGGGGTTATAAGCACACATTTCAACTCTAGGCTTTTTTACATGGGTCTGGGAGATCCATGTTCAGGCTTCTTCTGTTTATATACAATAAGCACTTTATCTTAGTCCTATGTTTATTTGGGGGCAGGGTCTTACTTATCCCAGGCTGGCCTTGAATTCTATATATAGTTAGTTAAACCTTGAACTTCTGATCCTCCAGCCTTCAAATCCCAAGTGCAGTGATTACAGACAGATGTGTGCTACATGGCCCAGTAGTTCTGGGGATCAAACCCAGGCCCATGTTTGCTAGGCAAGCAGTCTATCAACTGAGCCTCATCCCCAGTTATTTTTATATTATCTTTTTATTGTCCAGTGGTGTTTAGAACATTCTGGATTTGGTCATAAGTACTATTAAATCATTCTTCATCTTTGTCCATTCTGTGATTCAAACCATTTGTCAGTTACTTATTTTCATGTGTTCACACACACCCACTGTATCTTTGCACGTGCTGTATAATATGTAATAATGTATAAGTGTAATACTCATTTACAGCCACTATATTCTTTTTGTTTGCTTGTTTCTTTTTCTTGTTTTCTTTTGAAAAACTATGTATATGGGCTGGAGAGATGGCTTGGAAGTTAGGAGCACTGACTGTTCTTGGAGAGGACCTGGCCTTGAGTTCCAGCACCCACATGGTGGCTAACAACTGTCTATTACTTTAGTTCCAGGTGATTCAACGCCCTCTTCTGACCTCTGCAGGCATTGCATGACATGGGTTCACTTACATGCACATAGGCAATACACTCGTACACATAAAATAAAGGTAAATAAAAATATATAGGAGGCAGGGTCTCACTGTGTAACTCTGACTGGCCTGGAGTTCACTATGTAGAACAGGCTGGTCTAGAACTCACAGTGATCCGCCTACCTCTTTCTCCTTAGTGCTGGGGTTAACCACCCCCCTTTTTTTCTTTACTTTCATTCTTAACTACTTGTTCATCTTCATGTTTCTAATGTCTGTATTTCTCTAATGCTGTTATGATTTTAAAATTTATTTTCTCTTTTCTGCTTCTTGAATTAGATTATTTATGTATTTATGTGTATATATGTATGTTGTATGTTTGTCTTCCTCATTAATGCATCTCAAATATCAGGGTTTTTTTTGTTTGTTTGTTTGTTTTTCTGTTTGTTAACTGGCACTGAGGAGTGGCTGGGGAGAGTAATTTGGCCCCAAAAATGACAGCATGTATGAAAGTGCCAGTGGAGAAGTAGGTATAAAGGTGAACAAGACTGAGTGAAAAAATTTTGTACAAAACACACATAAAAAAATCAATGAAAGATTAAAAAAAAGGAAAAAACATCTGTTAATCTTGGGGTGGTAGTACATGTAGAGGTGACATACACAGATGGTGCACTTACCTGTCTTTGAGCTTGCCTCTCGAGGGCAGTTTTCCTACTTACAGCTGTTTCTTAGGGACCTCTTTCTTCTTCTGTTTGTATTTCTGATATCAGGCTGCTGCTGCTGCTTCCTATTCTATATGGTATATACTAAGGTAGTGGAAGCATAGGCAATACTCTATATATGAAAGTCTAACTTAATGAGAGGGCTCGTAATTAAAGCTCCTAAACTCATTCTCTGTATCAATTAACTGTAGCTTTCATGTGCTCTATTTTTTCTTTCCTTAAGTGTGAACCAGTAATGTTATGGTGTCATCTGTAGTAGGTTTTGCATGAAGGAGCTTATTACCAGTAGATGGTGTTGGCCTTTTACCTTTTCAGGATGCAAAATCCTTATATTACTTCTATAGTTAGTGGCTACAAATGACTATTACATTTCTTTCAGGCCAGGCAAGGGAGTGAGTGCATGACTATAATCCCAACACCAAAGAATAGGAAGCAGTATAGGAGTTTGGGCAACATTAGCAACAGGAAACCAGTTTCCTGGTAGCAGATCTATTCCCTTTTCTTTTGTGTAGAACTTTACTGTTCTAGTTACTGTTTATTTTGAAAACCTTTTATGAGAGAAATGTAATTGACTTTGAAAATATTGTAATCAATAATAGCAAGTATTTATTATGTATTTACAGTGTTCTGAGCTCCATGTTAAGTGTTTATGCATATAATGTTGGAGTAAGACCAAGATGATGTCTACAGTGACATGTTTTAACTTAATTGGCTTATAAGAATTGTGGGTTACTTTGGGTTCTTTCAGACAAATATTCTACTCAGAATATTTAATAATGATAAATACCATAAAAGTCATGTTTTGCCTGTAGAAGAAGGAAATAATTGAAAGAGGAAACTTTGAGTGTGTTATTATTGAGGGAACTAATAATAACCTAATGAATTTGTGACATTTGTAGTTCCTAGTTTTTCTCGAGATGATTATATAGAATCATTTAGGTTTTAGATTATATTGATGCTGGGCGTGGTGGCACATGCCTCTAATACCAGCACTCGGGAGGCAGAGGCAGGCGGATCTCTGTGAGTTCAAAGCCAGCCTGGTCTACATAGTGAGTTCCAGGCCAGCTGGGACTAAAGGGAGACCCTGTCTCAGAAAGACAAAAAAAAAAAGATTATATTGACACAGAATTGCAAATAGAAATTATCCCCCAAACCTATTCATAGTGTGCTTGTGCACTTTGTGTGAAAATAGAGAATAAAAAATCATTCCAACTTCCTTAAGAAGTTCATGGCATTACCATTTCTCATCTAGGTTAAAAAAACAAACAAACACATTCATTTTATGTCTATGAGTGTACTGCTTGCATGTTAGCAAGTGTGCAGTACCTGAGGAGAGCAGAAGAGGGTGTCAGATCCCCTGGAACTGGAGTTACACATAATTGTTAGCTGCCGACTGGGTGCTGGGAATAGAACCCAGGTCCTCTGCAAGAACAGCCAGTGCTCTTTTTTTTTTTAATTTTATTTATTTTTGTATGTGTATGAATGTACTGTCTGCATGCAGGTTTGTGCACCTGTGTCGCGCAATGCCGCGGAGGTCAGAAGAGGGTCTAGGATTCCCCTGGAACTGGAGTTCTCCTGGAATTGGAGTTACAGATGGTTCTTAGCCGCCATGTAGGTGCTGGGGATCGAACCCAGGTCCTCTGCAAGAGCAGTCTGTGCTCTTAACCACTAGGCTATTTCTCCAGCCCGTGAATTACATTATCCAATCAAAATACACAGATTTTTATCAGACTAGAGAAAAATATATACAAGATTCAATTATATTCTCTATTTGAGACACTCTTTAGAATAAAAAGTAAAAATAGGGCTGGAGAGATGGCCTAGCGGTTAAGAGCGCTGACTGCTCTTGCAGAGGACCCGGGTTCGATCCCCAGCACCCACATGGCGGCTGAGAGCCGTCTGTAACTCCAGTTCCAGGAAGACTCCAGTTCCAGGGGAATCCAACACCCTCTTCTGACCTCCGCGGCATTGCACAACATGGGTGCACAAACCTACATGCAGACAGTACATTCATACACATAAAAATAAATAAATAAAAAAATTAAAGTTAAAAAAAGTAAAAATAGATTGAAAATAAACAGCAACATAAAACTATATTAATAGTAAGTGAAAATGGACCTTAAAACCAAAAAATGTTACTAGAGAGAAAAGGACATTTTACCAGCCTGTTAACACATAATTTATAAGCTTAATGCATCTAAAAAGAAAGCACCAACATTTATATGAAAGAAAACCTGACAAAAGCAAAAAGAGAAATAAACCATAGAACAAAATTACAAAAAAATGGTTATATAGTACCCTGCTTTTACAGTGGATAGCATGACTAGGCAGATGATCAGTATGGAAATAGGAGACTCGAATAGCACTACAAACCAACCAGACCTAAAAGATACCCATAGAATATTCTACCAAACTGTAGCAGAATATTTGTCTTTCGGAAGTGCACATGGAACATTCCCCAGAAGACACCATGTGTTTGGTTGTAAAACAAACCAGTATGTTTAAAATAAGAAATAATGTTTTCAAACCTCAATGGAATGAAATTAGAAACCAGCAGATATTTGAGACTCACAAACATGTTGAAATTAATCTATTCATTATCCAATGAATCAAAGAATTTACAAGTAAAGTTAGAAAAGTTGAAGCAGAAAATCTCAAATCAGCAAACTAACCATGTACGTTAAAAAACTAGAGAATAAATACAAAGCAGCAAGCAACAGAGGAAGTAAAGATCCACGATGAAATTAGTGTCTTAAGAATAGAAAACTTGCCGGGCGTGGTGCACACGCCTTTAATCCTAGCACTCAGGAGGCAGAGGCAGGTGGATCTTTGTGAGTTCAAGGCCAGCCTGGTCTACAGAGCGAGTTCCAGGACAGCTGGGGCTACAGGGAAACCCTGTCTCGAAAATACCAAAAAGAAAGAAAAGAAAAAAAAAAAAAAAGAATAGAAAACTTGGGCTGGAGAGATGGCCTAGCAGTTAAGAGCGCCGACTGCTTTTGCAGAGGACCTGGGTTCGATCCCCAGCACCCACATGGTGGTTGAGAACTGTCTGTAACTCCAATTCCAGGAGAACTCCAGTTCCAGGGGAATCCGACACCCTCTTCTGACCACCGAAACATTGCTTGACACTGGTGCACCAACCTACATGCAGACAGTACATTCATACACATACAAAAAAAAAAAAAAAAAAGAATAGAAAACTTTAGCAAGGACTGAAGAATGAGCTCTAGGAGAGAGTTTCTCTAGAGGACCTGGCTTTAGTCTCTCATTTCTGGGCAAACCAAACCCAGCTAAACTGTACTGACCCAGGAAAGGAAAAAGAACGAAGGCAAAGGCAGGCGAATGAAGGGGGGGGGAGGAAGGGAAAAGGATGGAATGAACAAACAGTAGAGGAGATCTGTAAAACCAAGAGCTGATTCTCTGAAAAAACCTTCAGGTTGATTAAAAAATATATAAACCTTTATCTAAATTGACAAGGAGTAAAGGGGAAGAGTTGAATTACTACTAGAATCAAATAGTTAATACAAATAATTGTAAAAGAAAAGTAAAAGGTGGATGCTGAGAAGTTAGAGAGCACTGATGACATAAACAAATTGTTGAAAAGATACAAATGTCCAAAATTAACTCAAAGTAGATAATTTCATTAGACCTTTAACAAGCAAACACAATGAATTCATTTAAATAAAACAAAAATACCTTGCAAAAAAACCCAGAAGGTTGTTTTGTTGCGTTCTACTGAACATTTAAGGAAAATTAGTGGAAAAATTAGTGGTACCTCTTCAAAAATTTTTGGGAAAATAGTAGTTAGTTGGAGGCAGGTAAGAGGCGCAGAAGGGGACACAGATCATGAGGGGATGGCATGAAAGTGTCTTATCTTCCTGTGACTGCAGAACAAGGATCTCATTTTTTAGTAGAAACTTAATGTAGATGATCCCTGGATACATTCCTGTAATCATAAGATTTCTGTTTTCATATGTCCTTAAAAGTTGTATGACCTGAGTGAAGAAAATCTTTTGAAGGCAGATTGGATTTGATGACTGGATTTGAATATATTTCAAAGTGGTGATGTTTTTTCATTTATATAAACATATCAAAAAGTAGCTGTTTTTATTGATGGTAAGAAATAGTAAAATTGTCAGTCTAAAGGCCTTACTAAATTTTCTATATTTAGGGTTTTAATTACTTAGTTTTTTGTCTTATGGTCTGTTGTCAGAATAAAAGACCCTTACGTATGCCCTGAGTCATTTTCCTAAGTTTAAAGACTGTGTATCACACTTACTTGGCAGGGTAAATACCATGATCAAGAAGGTCATTTTCCCAGGGTGAGGCTCAGCTACTGCACTTGGGATGTGTTGACCCCTGCAATTTCTCCAAATTTGGGAAACTTGACTATATAATTTGTGGTAGTGGGGGACTGAGTTCACGCTCTCCCCTTAAAAAAAAAAAAGTATATATTAAAAAAAAGAGTATGTATTGCTGGGCATTAATCCCAGCACTTTGGAGGCAGAGGCAGGTGGATCTCTGTGAGTTCAAGGCCAAGGCCAGCCTGTTCTACATAGTTACATAGTGAGTTAGTGAGTTCCAGGACAGCTGGGGCTACAGGAAGATCCTGTCTCAAGAAGACCAAAAAACCGGGTGCACAAACCTACATGCAGACAGTACGCTCATACACATACAAAAATAAAATAAATAAAATAAAAAAAATTTAAAAAAAGACCAAAAAAAAAAAAAAGCCAAACATACAAACAAAACCAAATAAAGAGCATGTATAACTTGTTTACACCTTAGTTTTATTTTCCCCCAGAGACTTTATACAGCATATTTGTATCTCACAACTCTTTGGAGTTATGAAGTCAACTACTATCTTTTTTTCCCTTTGGAGTGGGCATATGCATATTTATTCATATGTTAGGTTTGTGTGTTTATGTGTGAATATGAAATGGCCATATTTTTAGTATCTGGGTTATTAATACGGTTTCCCATTAGTGTCACAATTGACAGCATGGCTAGACTCTTTTTATTTTTTATTCTTAATTATGTATATGTGTATATGTGTCTCTGCACATGAATGCAGATACCTGTAGATGCCAGAGGGGTTGGGTTCCCCAGGAGCTGGATTATAGGTGGTTATGAGCTTATAGCTATTATGATTGCTGGGAACTGAGCACTGGACCTCTGGAAGAGCAGTGTGGTCTCTTTGGGCCAAGCCATCTGTCCAGCCCATGTTAGAATCATTAGATAAAGGTCTAATGTGGTCATTCCCGTGCCCCACAAGTTCCTAAATCTTACTATTTCAGAAAGCTGATTGCTCAGATTGCTGTTACTGCCAACATACTGAACATGTTTTCCTACAGTATGATAATAATTAACACTTATTATTTAGTATCAGATATCATAACCAGATAATTCTTTCAGCTAGACTTTATGTATTTTGAATACATTACCAGTTTACTCCTGTCTTTGTCTTTAGCATGGGTTTTCTTTTTAAAAAATTATTTATTTTTTTATGTGTATGAGTATACTGTCTGTAGGTAGGTACACCAGTGTTGTGCAATGCCGAGGAGGTCAAAAGAGGGCGTTGGATTCCCCTGGAATTGGAGTTAAAGACGGTTCTTAGCCGCCATGTGGGTGCTGGAAATCGAACCCAGATCCTCTGCAAGAACAGTCGGTGCTCTTAACCGCTGAGCCATTCTCCAGCCCAGCATGGGTTTTCAATAAGAAGTGAGTGGTTTTGTTCCCTAAGAAATATTTGACAGTGAAAATAATGCTTGCTTTTAGTGTTTGCTTCATATATTTCTATACCATCAATATATAAGCTAGCCACTAAAGATCTAGCTGTGGAGATATTTAGGTGTCTGCTATTTTTCAGTAGTGATTGTTCTCCTCAGAAGATAGTTGTTCTGTTTTCCTTTTTTTTTTTATTGAGACAGGGTCTCCTTGGAGCAGCTCTGGCTGTCCTGAACCTCCCTCTGTAGACCAGGCTGGCCTTGAACTCACAAAGATCCACCTGCCTCTGCCTCCCAAGTGCTAGGATTAAAGGCGTGCGCCACCACGCCCGGACTGTTTTACCTTTCTGTTTTGGCCTGGGCACCCTGTCTTTTGAGTAGGACTCAGTGATTGGATCCAACCAAGTGAGAAAGGAATTTTGTTTTCCATCCTTGTCTCTCAGAAAGTCCTAGGCTCTTGAAAATGTATCTATTCCAATTATAATTTGATACTGTAAACATCAATAGTTTCATGAGGTATTATAAAGCATTATAAAGTTCTGCCATATTGGAATATCTCTTTCCTATAAGGAAAGAGATATTAGCTTAGCCAGTGTCACATAAACTAAGTAGTTGGAGCCAGCCTTGAGTATCTCAGACATAGAACAGACTATATTTTCTTACTAGATGGATGCAAATAGTGCTTTGTTAGTTATTCAAGATTCTTTTCTGTTTTGCCTGAAGTACTTCCTTACTAGTGTTCATTACAGTAATTTCTTTTTGTGTGGGGGGGCTTTGTATGTATTTAATGAAGTTTGTGGTTTTTTTGTTGTTGTTTTTCATCTATTACGTCTAGTAATTTCTAACATATAAGCTTAACCCTTTTAAAGAATGGTATTAAAGGGGCTGGAGAGATGCCCTTGCTCTTGCAGAAGACCCAGGTTCGATTCCCAGCACCCACATGGCAGCTGAGAACTGTCTTTAACTCCAGTTCCAGGGGAATCCAACACCCTCTTCTGACCTCTGCAGCATTGCATGATATGGGTGCACAAACCTACATGCAGACATTACATTCATACACATAAAAAATAAATAAAATAAAATCTAAAATACATTAAAAAAAAAGAATGCTATTAAATACTGTTGTTATTAGTGAATTGGTAAAAATCTAGTTGGACCCTATTTTTCTGAATTTACTTCCACTATTTAACATTTTTAGTCAAAAAAGGATTTGTTTACTCATTTGAATATGTTAATATGTATTTTATTTCTGATTAGAGTTCATCACCCTACCTTCTCCTATACAGCTCCAGTGTGATTCTTGATTGTGTTTTTCCAATTGAGGTCCCTCTGCCAGTAGAATTATCATTTTAAGATCTGGGAGTTTGTTAAAAATGCAGATATTCAGGCATACTAGATGTGACATGGGTTAAGGTTGAGCCACCTGGTTTATCAGGTGCTCTGGGGGATGGGAGGGGAATCTAGTTATGCCAGTGTTTGGGTACTGTTCTTCAGGAAGGGAATTATTGGATTAAGGTCACTTGACATTAGTATAAGACATTTGATATGCTTTTGTTAGTACTGAATTTTAAGTTTATGTTACTTATAGGAAGATATATTGGCCAAGTTATTGACTAAATTCAAATAGCAAATGGGAAGTGTTTAAGGAAGAATGGATTTGAAATATACTTCAAGGGATCATGATAGGTACAGCATTTCTATAAATCACTATAAAATAATATTCAGCTGGACGTGGTGGCGCATGCCTTTAATCCTAGCACTTGGGAGGCAGAGGCAGGAGGATCTTTGTGAGTTCAAGGCCAGCCTGGTCTACAGAGTGAGTTCCAGGCCAGCTGGAGCTACAGGGAGACCCTGTCTTGAAAAGACCCCCCCCCAAAGAAAAAACAACTCAAATTTAATAGAAAGCTTGTATTGATGTATAATTTTTTGGTATCGAAGGACTGTTGCATTACATAGACTCTAAAACAACAATTCAGGTTTTAGAGGAAAGGAAAACCAAAAAACTTGCTTCCATATAAACTTTAAAATTGGAGATTAGGGGGCTAGAGAGATGTCAGAGCTTAAGAGCACCAGCTGCTCTGGTAGAGGACCAGAGTTTGATTCCCAGCACTCAGATGGTGGCTAATAACATCTGTAACTCCAGTTCCAGGGGAATCTGACCCCTCCTCCTGACTTCTCAGGTATTGCACAACATGGATGCATTTAAACACACAGGCAATAAATACACTCATATACATGAAATAAAAATAAATTAAACATTAAAAAGTAGAAATTAGATTGAATATATATTGAAGTATATTATTATATATATACATACATATGTATATATACACACATGCACACAAATATCGAGTGTGCTAAAAACTAATCATAAAGAAAAAAGTGTCAAATGATGGCTCTAAAAGTTCATGGTATATGAGATTTCTAGAGATCTGGTTTTAAATAGTAATGAAAAATATTCTAGATTTCAATGTTTATAGTATTATTATTAGTCTATTTGAGATTATTTGTTGTTGTTGTTGTTTTGGGGGGGGGTTATATTTTATTTAGTGTGTGTAAGTGCACCCGTGTTGTGCAGTGCCTGCAGAGTCAGAAGAAGGTGTTGGATTCCCCTGGAACTGGAGTTATGGATGGTTGTTAGCCACCGTGTGGGTCCTGGGAATTGAACCCTGGTCTTCTGCAGGAGCAGTCAGTAAGTAATTTTAACCTCTAAGTCATCTCTCCAGCCCTGTAGGGATATAATCCAATAAGTATTAATGTTCTGACTAATATATCAGTAATGACTGAATTACTAGAGAACTGGTAATGTATTATCTATAAAGTAATGTCAAATGTACAGTGTTGTGTTATTGATTTTCATTTTGTGTATATGAGTGTTTTATCTGCATATATGTGAGTGTCACCATGTGTATGCATGATGCCTGCAGAGGCCACAAGAGGGCGGGTCATTGGATCCCCTGGAACTAGAGTTAGGGGCAGTTGTTAGCCACCACACGGTGGGTGTTTGGAACCAAACCCATTTCCTCTAGAAGAGCAATAAGTGCTCTTAATTGCTGAGTCTTGCTTCTTAATAATACAAGGTAGCATATAATAATATTCTCTGAGTTAAAAGTATTTTTTTAATTCGGCCTATATTAAATTCTTGAGTCTACACTTTAATTCTCTTTTTAAAAAAATTTTATCTATTATTTTATGTGTATGAGTGTACTGCATGTAAGTAGGTGCACCGTGACATGCAATGCTGCGGAGGTCAGAAGAGGGTGTCGGATTCCCCTGGAACTGGAGTTCAAGACCGTTCTTAGCTGCCATCTCTGGCGTGCTGGGAATCGAACCTAGATCCTCTGCAAGAGCAGTTGGTGCTTTTAACCACTGAGCCATCTCTCCAGCCCTTAATTCTCTCTTAAGTTACAGGTGTTACATGTATTATTCATGTTGTGGACTAATTTATATATGAAATGTTGTTACCTTATATATTAGCTTGTCTTATTGATATTTTAGATTTTAAGGTCTGTGCTGGATAGCTTTGGTGTCAACTTGACACACCTGGGTTGAGGGAGCCTCGGTTGGGGAATTGGCTCCATTGGATTGGCCTGTGGCCACATCTGTGGTGTATTGTCTTGATTGTTGAGCAGTGACAGTATAAGAAGGCAGGCTGGGCATGAGCCAGAGAGCAAGCCAGTAGAGAGCAAGCCAGTGAACAGCAGTCCTCCATGGCTCCAGGTTCCTGCCCTGAGTTCCTGCCTTGGGCTTCCTAAGTGATGAAATGTGACCCAGGAGATGTAAGCTGAATAAACCCTTTCCTCCCCAAGTTGGTGTCAGAGTGTTTTGTCACAGCAATGGAAAGACAAACTAGGACAAGGTCCTACCTATATTACTGCTAAATTTTGTATTATTGTACCCAACAAGTAAGACTTTACTAGATTATTGATGGACAAATGAGGGTAACCTTTTTTAATTTCCAAGTTTTCATTTTACTCCATTTAACTCCCCTTAATTCTGAGCAGAGAAGTCATTCTGTGTTAAAAAAAAAAAAAGGATATTCATAAATTTGATGTCTAGTAGTACTATTTAGTAGTATGTGTGAGGATGCAGATAGGTAGGTAGGTAGGTAGGTAGGTAGATAGATAGATAGATAGATAGATAGATATCCCTACAGAAAGAGTAATAAAGACTAAAGGAACTGGATTAATCAGTAATTATTCTGAAGTTATATATAGTATAAGTAGCTTATTGCTCAGTGTATTTATCTCAGTGAGAAAATTAGTCTTTTTCACAGTCTATGTAATACATTTTTATTTAAGTTATCTTAAAATTTCAATAAATTACTGTCTGCTTATTTAATAACCCATGTTTCAGCATTGAATCTCAAATAATATTTTATCTAATCATACAAATTTAACCTTTTGGGAATAATGGCTACTGTTTTTATTAGAGCTGTTATTTGTTAATTATAGTGAACCTGGGAAAATCTGAAAAATGATAATCACATGTAATTCTAGAATTCAGAAATAATCATATTTAATGTGTTGGTATATTCTACTCTAGGGGAAAAAATACATGGTTTAAAATGGAAATTAGTCATTTGTTTCAAATCAAGAATTTTTCCATATCTTAATTAGCTTTTAACTAAATTTTTTGTTTGTTTATTCACTCTTTTCAAGACAGGGTCTCCCTGTAGCCCCAGCTGTCTTGGAACTCACTCTGTAGACCAGGCTGGGCTTGAACTCACGAAGATCCACTGTCTCTGCTTCCTGAGTGCTAGTATTAAAGGCATGTGCCACCACACCTGGCTTTGATGTTCTTTTTTGTTTAAACTAAATTTTAATAACTGCATATTTATGCCAGTTTTTTGTATTGTCAAGTGTTTACATTTGCTTTAGTATTATTACATGTTCTGTGCTGAACTTTCAGCACATACATTTTTGTATAAATCTACAACTTTAATTTTATGATTTTTTTTTTCTTTCTAGATTCCTGTTAAGGGTATAACCGATTCAGAGAGTATAATTGTCTTGAAATTTAAAATAATATTTAATTTATTATTATTTTTTTTTTACTTTATGTGTATGAGTGTATTGCCTGTATGTATGTAAGTGGCGCCCGAGGAGGTCAGAAGAGGGTGTTGGATCCCTTGGAACTGGAGTTACTGATGGTTGTTAGCTGCCATGTGAGTGCTGGATCTAGACCTAGGTCCTCTGTGAGAGCAATCATGCTGCTAACCACTGAGCCATTTCTCCAACCCTTGTGTGAGAATTTTTAATGTGTTATCACCAAATTGCCACCCAGAACATTGGTTCAGTTTAACTTCTACTGGCAGTTTGTAAAAACCGTTAATAAGTATTATCCTTGCTACTGCTCTGTATCATCACTGCATTTAAAAAGATTCCTTGGGCTGGAGAGATGGCTCAGGGTTAAGAGCGCCGACTGACTGCTCTTGCAGAGGACCTAGGTTCAATTCCCAGCACCCTGGGTGACTTTAAGCCTGGCACGGTGGTGCACGGCTTTAATCCCAGCACTCAGGAGGCAGAGGCAGGCGGATCTCTGTGAGTTCAATGCCAGCCTGGTCTACAGAGTGAGTTCCAGGCCAGCTGGGGCTATAGGGAGACCTTGTCGTAAAAAAAAAAAAAAAAAAAAATCCTAGCACTTGGGAGGCAGAGGCAGGCAAATCTTTGTGAGTTCAAGGCCAGCCTGGTCTACAGAGTGAGCCCAGGACAGTTGGGGCTACAGGGAGACCCTGTCTTGAAAAGACCCCCCAAAAAAAATTCCTTGTAATTTTGGCACTGGAGAGAAACTGAAAGAATCATATGAAGTGAACATAAAGGAAAGAAGCAAAAATTTGTATCTTTTCTTTATGAAGTAACAGCAATTCTAATTAAGATTGGGAAAAGATCAGCCAGGCGTGCTGGTGCATGCCTTTAATCCTAGCTGGGGCTACAGACAGCTGTCTCGAAAAGACCAAAAAAAAAAAAAAAAAAAAAGATTGGGAAAAGATCTTTCTCAGTAGACACAAGAAACATGTGAGACCTATGTAAAAGAAGGTAGGGAAGAACATAAGGTGCCACCTATATTAAATGTTTCTGATTAGGATGGCTTAGTATTTATTATTATTATTGTTTATCGTGTTGTACATCAAATTCAGGGTCTTACGCATGTGAAGGAAGGAAGGAAAGGAAGGAAGGAAGGAAGGAAGGAAGGAAGGAAGGAAGGAAGGAAGGAAGGAAGGAAGGAAGGAAGGAAAGAGAAAGAAAAATATTTTTGCAAGGGTGGAATATAGCCTAAGTGAATAAAGTACTTGGTTATGTGAAGACCAAAATTTGCAGTCCCAGAACCTATGTAAAAGCCAGCCAGGTGTGATGGCCACCTGTTCACCTGTAATCCCAGCATTTGGGAGGCAGAGGCACACCTGGGATAAGCTGTCTAATTATACTACCCAGACTAATGAGTTTTAGCTTCAGTGAGAGACACTGCCTCAACAAAATAGTGATTGAAGAAGACACCTAACACTGTCAACTTTGGGCTTCCACATACATGTCTACACATATGTACCCATACACATGTGAATATGCACACACAGACACATCACATCACATTCTACTAAAAATATATTTTATAAGGAGATGGCCCCAAGTTTGAGGAAAGCCCTGGAGTATAGTGTGAGACTCTGTTTCAATAACAAAAAAAACAAAAAAAAAAGAAGTATATTTCACATCATAATCCATGTAGGTATATGTTTAATTGCATATATATATATATCTATATCTATATATAAAGGCTGCGATTGGGGTGAACGGTGAAACTACAGCGAAGTAGTCTGGACACTCATTTGATCAACTTGATTGAACAAACAACCTGTCACCCCCCACTGAATGGTGGGACTGTGGGGGTTTGGGCACAACAGTCTGTAGATTGGTTTTGCACAAAGGATGCTTATACTCATGGATTATCACTTATAGCTAAAAAATGAAAAAAAAAACCGGAAAGATGCAGGACAGTTATGGCAGAATACATGATCTGGGATGGGGGGGGGGTGGGGGGGAAGGGAAAGGGAAATATGCCTGATCTGAATTGGAAAATGATGTACGAAATGCACAAACCATCAATAAAAATTAAATTAAAAAAATTTTTGTTGAATAATATTGATTTCTGCTACATGTGTTATACTCTTGATTTCCCATTTATTATTTTTTGTTAATAATATTAGTTGGTTCTTGCTAAATTGGTTGTATGGCTCACTAGATTGCCACTTACATGATTGACAAACATTTTTGCTTAAATTCCATGATTATATTTATTGTACAAAGTTTATTGCACATCAAGAATAACTTCATTATATTTGCATCTAAATATTATTAAGACTCTTAGAACTGTTCCTTGCTACAATTTTACACTTAATTTTTAAAAAGATGAGCAGTTTATTTGTAAATATAATTATAGAAAAGAATCGAGTTTGTATAAATTCCATTTCTTGTGTACGTAGTTTTCACATATCACTGCTGATAGATTGACTTGACCAAGGTGGCAGAAGAGGAGATACTAAAACGTGAAGATTATTTATATAGAAAAGATCACAACAAAATCCACATCTCTGAGACAGTAAAGGATGGCTAGGACCAAAGAATGGCAGAAGTTATGTGTATAGTTCTAAGTGGTCTGGTCTGCAGAGGATATTAGGATGAGTCATTTTCATGAAACCACCTCTAAAAGGGATGTGGCTGCATAGCTCTCTCCTACTCACCAAGCAGCTAGTATTGAGCTGCTTAAGGCACAAGAGACCATCATATACATTCTGCAACCTAGAGCATTGACCACCATGACAATGCCCAAACCCCAGTCAAGTGTTCTTTGACCTTGGAGACAAGTTGTAGATGGATGTGCTGGTGCTCTCAGTATCAGGTCAGCTGCCATAAAGAAATAGGCTGCTCCTCAATTCTAGATTTGCTCTAATTGTGTGCAGGCCTGTGTAATTCTAGATTTTGCTCTAATTGTGTGCAAGCCTGTGTATCTATTTTTACTTCTTTTAGAGCTTCATAAGCATCTGTGCTTATAGTTACCAATGCAGGTATCAGTCCCATTCCTTTCCCTGAACCCAGAGCTGCAATGGACTGATTGCTCATATGTTGTTTGAGCTTTACACTTCAACTCTGACCACTCCATGGACTCTACCCATTGCACATTGGTGTTATTTCTACTATGAGGGAGTCCTCAAGCCAGATTTAGTCTTAGGTGAGCTCTTCTTAGCTACAGTTCTGCTGGGTAAAGAAGAGACTAGAAGGACTGTAACAGTATTCATCACCACAACATACCTAGCAACCATTGTTGCCACTCTAGATATCCAGTGTTGACTCATAAAGGTCCCTGAAATCTTAGCAGAACACTACAAAATTTACAGTGATGTCCTCATTGGTTCTGGAATTGATACTTTTTCATCCACCAAGGCCTCTAACATTCTCCAATAGAAGATACTTATTCCACAGTAAAAGGAGACTTGTTAGGGCTAGAAGTGACTGTATCAACACATGCACAAACATACATGAGACAGTAAATGATTTGAGAAACCAAGGATACAGACAACCTCCTAAAGGACACCTTCATTTCCTAGTAGCTGAACTCAAAGAAATAGAGATACAGGAACTTTCTGACAATTTAAAGCAGCTCAGTGAACATCAAGAAACTATAGAGGAAATTTTGATGAAATCAGGAAAACAGTAAACAACCAGAGAAAATTTTAAAAAAGAAACATACTTTTAGAAAAAGTTATTATGCTGAAAAATACAATGAATGAAGTGATAAATGCAATTGAGGACATTGGCAGTGTAATTGTTTAAACAAAAGAAGGAACCTAAACTTAAAGACAGGTGAGTACAAAACAAGTTTATAAAGAAAAGTAAAATAGAGCTGATGTAATTCATGAGACATCATCAAAAGATCGAATGTTGGGAAATGGAATTTATCAAAGAAAAAGAAAGGACACTAAGGGGAAGAAAAGATTATTTAAAGAAACAAATTAGAAATCTCATCTGTCTCTACTAGATTCAACTTACACAATACTATACCAGGTTATTAAAATCAAAGACTAAAAACAAAGAGAAGGTTCTAAGATTCTAAAAGCAGAAGAAAAGCAAAGATTGTATAGGCCATACCTTGGAGGTATTACAGATTCATTTCTAGTCCATCATGATAAAGTAAATAGATGGCAATAAAATTAGTCACAAATTTTTAGTTTTCCTAATAGATACAAAAATTATTTTAAGATTATGATGTATTAAGTGTGTATTGTCAAATTCTCATACTTTTAAGTTTAAAAATACCTTTCTAAAAAGTACTAGTGGTTATCAGTGTGTCCCCTTTTGCTGGAGGATTTTGCTTCTGTATTGATAGCTGATGAGATCAGGGTGGGAGTTGCTCTGATAATTAAGGATGAAAGTGAAGGTTGCTGCATTAACTGGCTTTCTTTCTTTAGAATTCCTCATAGTATGCCATACTGTCTGACAGCATTTTATACACATTAGAACTTCTTTGAAAATCAGTGTAAATCCTTTCAGACTTGTAGCAGCTTTGTCTACTAAGCTGATATATTCTAAATCTGCATTTTTGTCATTTCAGTTTTCTTCATAGTCTTTATCAGAAACAGATCCTATCTCAAGCAACCATTTTGTTTACTCTTCCATAAGAAACAACTTAACCACCAATTAAATTAAAGTTGCATAAGATTACAATAATTCAGTAACATCATTAGACTTTATTCCTTTCCCATTTTAAAACAATTAAAAAAAATTTTTTTATGTGTATGAATGTACTGTCTACATGTAGGTTTGTGCACCCCTGTTGTGCAGTGCCACAGAGGTCAGAAGAGGGTGTCGGATTCCCCTGGAACTGGATTTAAAGAAGGTGCTCAGCTGCCATATTGGTGCTGGGGATTGAACCCGGGTCTTCTGCAAGAGCAGTCGGCGCTCTTAACCACTAGGCCATCTCTTCAGCCCCATCCTTTCCCATCTTCTTCTTGTTTACAATGTATACACAGTTATGTCTTTCACTGAACTATTGAGCCCCTCAGAATCATCCATAAAATTTGAAGTCAAATTCTTCCAAACTCTTTTCTATTATTTTGACCTCCTATGACATCTTTTTTAAAATATTATTTTTATTTTATGGGTATGAATGTTTTTTCTGCCTGTGTACAAGTGTACCAGTGCCTACACCAGAAGAGGACATTTGGATCCCTTGGAACTTGCCATGCAAGTGTTAGGAACCAAACCCAGGCCCTCTGAATGAACATTTAACCACTGAACTATCTGTCTAGCCTCCTCCTGTACATCTTAAAGGAGTCTAAAATAGTGAATCTTTTCAGAAATTTTAAATTTTCACCATGCTATAAGTGACAAGTATACATTTATGAACTGTGTTTTCTTTTCTTTTTTCTTTTTTCTCCCCCTTTTACTTTTTTAAGACTCAACTGCCCTGGAACTGGCTGTGTATCTGAGAATGACCTTAAACTCCTGATCCTGATTCTCCTTCCCCCAGCTCCCAGATACTTCTATTATAGGCACCATCTCAGCAAATTATATTTCTTTTTATTTTTTATTGTTTAGACAGGGTCTCCCTTTAGTCCCAGCTAGTCTAGAGCTCACTCTGTAGACCAGGCTGGCCTTGAACTCACAGAGATCCCCCTGCCTCTGCCTCCGGAGTGCTGGAATTAAAGGCGTGCACCACCATGCCTGGCTAAGGCTTAAAAATCAGAATTGCCTCAAGCCTTGTGTGTGAGAGATGAGGCTGTGTATGGTGGATTGGAGCCTTGGCTGACTCCTTGGAAGAACAGTTAGAGAGAGATGAGGCACCCTACTTCAGGAGCCCGGTTTATTTTCTTTGGAAGGATGTAAAGGAATGTCTCATCAGTTCTAATCAGTTTTTGTCTTCACAGGAGAGCCTCACTTCACCAGCAGATGCACTGTCTACAACATAGCCAGGTGCTAGGCAAGACTAGCTAGGATCTCAGGGGACAAAGCAATTGTCTTTACTTAACTTCAGCAGATCTTCACTGGTTCTGTATTCTCCGAGTAGTTTGAGGTTTTCTAGAGTTGCATCTATAGCCCTGAAGGCTTAGACTCTATTCATTACAGGACTATTTAGAAAGACCCCAGCTCTCTCCTTAAGAATCCGGTTGTGAGGCTGGAGAGTTGGCTCAGCGGTACTGGCTGTTCTTGCAGAGGACACGGGTTCAGTTCCTATCACCCACTTGGTGGCTAACCATCTATACCTCTAGTTCCAGGATACTATGTCCTCTTCTGACTTCTTCTGGCATTGCATGATATGGGTGTATTTACATAGATGCAGACAATATACTCATACACATAAAATAAAAATAAATAAAAATGTTTTAAACAGAAGAAAAATCAGAATTGCTCCTTGATCCATGGGATGTTATATTAGCAAGAATGAAAACATTAATCATAGTCTTTCTCCACCAGAGTTTTTTTTTTTTTTTTTGGTCTTTTCGAGACAGGGTCTCCCTGTAGCCCCAGCTGTCCTGGAACTCACTCTATAGACCAGGCTGGCCTTGAACTCACAAAGATCCGCCTGCCTCTGCCTCCCAAGTGCTAGGATTAAAGGCGTGTGCCACCACGCCCGGCCCCACCAGAGTTCTTGAGAGGTTCATTGAGCAATCATATTTTGAAAGGAACCTTTTTTTGATCATATCAGTAGTGGATTTAAAATATTATAAGCAAATATACTATTATCCAGCCTTTATTCTTTTGCTTGCAGAGCACAGGCAGAGATTTTACAATTCCTAAAGGCCCTACAATTTTCAGAATGATAACTGAGCTTTGGTTTCGATTTAAAGTCACCAACTGCAGTATCCCTCAATGAGTCAGCTGGTCCTTTGAAGCCAGGTACTGACTTCTCATCTCTAGGCATACAAGCTCTCTATGCCATCTTCTTCCATTATAAGTTGTTTACATTGAAATCTGTAACCGCCTTCATTAAGCATCTTACTTGGACTTTCTGAATACCTCATTGCAGCTTCTGCTTGGGTTTACACTTTTTACCTGCCTCTGTCTTTGCTCCCTTCCTTAAACCTCATGAACCAACTCCTTCTAGCCTCTAACTTAAAACTTGTTCTGTAGCTTCCCTACCTTGCTCAGCTCTCATAGAATTATAAAAATGTTAGAGCTTTATTCTGGGTTAATGCCTTAGCTAATTATGTATTATGGAATATTATAGGTGACTGGACCATACTAAGACCACTCACTTTCTCCTATCAGTAACAAGCCTTTTTATCGTTTTTGTTCACTAGAGTCATGCATTTATTTATTTATTTTTAAAGACAAGGGCTTATGTAGCCCAGAGTTGCCAAGAATTCATTAACTGGTTATGTGAGGAAGTTGACCTTGAATTCCTGATCTTGCCTCTCTCTTCAAGTGCCTGCATTACAGGTGTGCCATTACCATGGGTGGCTTGGGTAACATTTTTAATAGCCTTCAAGAACTTTATCTTTGCATTCACAACTTAGCTGTTTGGCATAAGAAGACTAATTTTTAGCTTAGCTTTTATCTTAGCTTTCCACATATTTTCTCACTAAATTTAGAGTGCAATACAGTAAGATAGAGAATGTCAGTATAACAGTTGAACAGATCATCCAGACAGAATCAGTAAGGAATTACTAGAATTATACTGTACTTTTAATGCAATAATCCTAACAGACAATAGTATGAAATAAGAATCAGTAATTAAAATTTTGAAAAATTTGCAAATACATAGAAATTAAAGAAAAAAACTAAAAGAAATTGAAAATATCTTGACTCAATGAAAATGAAAATATGCCATGCCTGAACCCACTGGTGGGTGCAAATGCAGTTCTAGGAGTGAAGCTTTGAACATTACTTCATTACATTATGAAAGAACAAAGATTTCACACATGGAACTAGGAAAAGAAGAAACTAAGCTCAAACTTCATAAAAGGAAGGAAAACAAAGACCATGCACAAATAACAAAGTGGAGCAAAAAGAAAAAGTAATAGAAAAGATAGTTTTTGAAAGGTACATCCAGAAACTTCTAGAAATATTGAGAAAAAAGTCACAAATTAGAAACAAAGCAGGAGACATAAGTTACAGAAGTGTAGATAAACTTTAGTAGACTACTGTGATTAAGTATATACTAATTAATAGTATAGGAGAAATGAACAAATTCCTAGACACAGCCTACTAAGATTAAATCATAAAGAGAATCTGAAATCAACCAAAAATATGAATAAAGAGATTGAATTAAGAAAAACAAAACCTATAGAAACCATAAACAATTATTTTGTCAATAAAAGCCTGAGACCAAAGCTGGGTGTGGTGGCGCATGCCCAGGTCCCAGCCCTTGGGAGGCAGAGGCATGCAGATCTCTATGAGTTCAAGGCCAGTCTGGTCTACCTAGCAAGCTCCAGGCCAGCTGGGACTAAAGGGAGACCCTGTCTCAAAAAGTCCCCTCCCCCGCAAAAAAGTCTGGGACCAACCTGTTGATTTCATTGCTAAATTCTGCTTGTTAATTAATGGAACTCTTCTCTAATTCTTTGAAAAGAAACTAAAGAGCAAGAATTAATAACCAGTGGCTTTGTGGTTAAGAGCACTGACTGCTCTTGTAGAGGACCCAGGTTTGATTCCCAGGACCCTCATGGTGGCTATCGACCATTTGAAACTCCAGTTCCCTCTTCTGACTTAAGCAGGCACTGCACCATGTGGATGCACTTACATACATGCAGGCAATACACTCATAAAATAAAAATAAAGAATGCAGCCTGAGTGGCATAAAAGAAAAAATAAAAATAATAAAAAATTTAAAAATTTTATCATTACTGTGACCATGTACGTGACAGAAACAGCTCAAAAGGCTCATAGTTTCAGGAGGTTCTCGCCTTTGTCATTTGACTTTGGTTGTTCTGAGCTAAAAGGCTCAAAAGAGAAGCATTATATCATGATGGCAGAAGTATATGGTGGAACAGAGTAGTTTATATCATGGTGGACAGAAGTGAAATCAGAAAGGTGATACAGGAAGGGGTTTACTAGGCAAGATAGAGCCTGGTAGGGCATGCACCTAGTGACCTTCTTCCTTTAATTATTCCCTGTCATCTCATCTTTAACCATCTAGAGATGTCATCATATTATAAATCCCAATAAGTTATTAATCCATTTCTTAGACTCCTTATCTGATCTTCTGGAAATTCCATCACCTGTACAGAGTATACTTTAGAAATATTCTAGGCATTTCTCACAGGCTGGAGAGATGGCTCAGTGGTACCAAGTGCTCTTGCAAAAGACTGGGGTTTGACTCCCAGCACCCACATAGCAGCTAACAACTGTCCATAACTCTAGTTTCAGGGGAATCTGACACCTTCTGACTCCGTGGGCATTGCACAACACAGGTGCACTTACATGTAGACAATACACTTAACACATAAATAAAAATAATAAAATATAAAATAAATATTCCAGGCATTTCTGAATCCAATCAAGTTCACAGTTAGGATTAGCCATCATTATAGGTGCCACAAGAAAACTACAGACCAGTTTCTTGAATGAAAACACCTGTATATATAAATCCTCAGTAGGATTCTAGGAAACCAAATTGAACACCACATTGAGGCTCACCATGATAATTGGGATTTATTCCTGGTGTTCAAAGATGTTTCCACATATGCAAATCAAGAAATGTGCTATACCACATGATAAGAATGAACAAAAATCATATGATCATGACTTTATATTCAGAAGATACTTGATAAAATTCCATGTTTCGTGTTAAAACCTTTTAAACAGATTAGGCTTAAAGAAGTATATGTTGACACAAAGGTCATATGAGAAGCTTAGACCTAATATCAGTACTCACTGGGGAAAAGTTCAAAATCTTTCCTGTAAGATAAAGAATAAAAAAATGATTGTCTGCTCTTGCTACTTTCGTTCAGTATATTAGCATAATAATTAGATAAAATGAAGAAAGAAAAGGAATTTAGATTGAGAAGGTAGAAATTAAAATCTCTCTATAGACATGACCTTATACATAGAAATTTTTGTAAAGACTTCACTAAAATACTGTTGGAGCTAGTAGTTAAATTCAATAAAGTCGTAGGCAAAATTAACATAAAAATTGGCATTTATGTGTACTTACAATTGAAGTATTTGGAAAATGTAAGTAAATGTTCTCTTTGACATCTAGCTTATATTAATAAAAGATAGAGGGGCTGGAGAGATGGCCTAGTGGTTAAGAGTGCCAACTGCTCTTGCAGAGGACCCGGGTTCGATCCCCAGCACCCACATGGCGGCTGAAAAACGTCTTTAACCTCCAGTTCCAGGGGAATCCAATGCCGTCTTCTGACCTCCACGGCATTGCACGACACGGGTGCACAAACCTACATGCAGACAGTACATTCATACACATAAATAAATTAATTAATTAAAAAAATACTTAGCTGCTTTCCAAAGAAGTATTAGCATATGACCCATTAATTCTACTTTTAGGTAGTACCCAAAAGAATTGATATTAAACAGCATGAACAAAAATTATATGATCATGACCTTATATTCAGAAGATACTTGATAAAATTCCATATTTTTTGTGCTAAAACCTTTATAACATCTTAGGTTTAAAAAGGGGTGTATCCTGACGCAAAGGTCATATGAGAAGCTCAGACTGAACATCAACAATTATGACTATTGAGAGCAGCCAAATGTGGTATATAATAATATAATATAGCATATCGTTCAGTGTTTTTTTATTTTAATTTTTAATTTGTTTTTTTTTTATGTGTATGAATACTATCTGTGTGTAGATTTGTGCACCCGTGTTGTGCAATGCCTTGGAGGTCAGAAGAGGGCGTCGGATTCCCCTGGAACTGGAGTTAAAGACAGTTCTCAGCTGCCATGTGGGTGCTGGGGATCGAACCCAGGTCCTCTGCAAGAGTAGTCGGTGCTCTTAACTGCTAGGCCATCTCTCCAGCCCCAGCATATTGTTCAGTCTTAAAACAATATAATAACAACACCCTAAGACATGAGCAAATCTCATATTCTAAGTAAAAGAAGCTAAGAGGTTTCACTTTTCTGATGAGGCAATATTTAGGAAATAGTGACAATGGTCTGGAACATTGTGAGTGTTCCAAATGCCATTGAATTGTACACTTAAAAATAGTTGTCTGCTTAGGATACACTTTATTTATTTTTATTTTTATTTATTTATTTTTTGTCTTTTCGAGACAGGGTCTCCCTGTAGCCCCAGCTGTCCTGGAACTCACATTGTAGACCAGGCTGGCCTTGAACTCACAAAGATCTGCCTGCCTCTGCCTCCCAAGTGCTAGGATTAAAGGCGTGTGCCACCATGCCCGGCTCTTAACATACACTTTAATCCCAGCACTCAGGGTGGCAGAGATAGGTGGATCTCTGTAAGGTAGAGACCAGCCTGGTGTACATAGAGAGTTCCATACCAGCTAGGGCTACAGAGAGACACCGTTAAAAAAAAAAAAAAAAAAAGTTAGTTCTGGAGCTGGAGAGATGACTTGGTGGTTAGGAGAACGTGCTGCTCTGGCAGGGGAACTGAGCTCTTCAGGCACCCCATGTCAGGTGCTCACACTGCCTTGACTCAAGTTTGAGGGATCTGGTGCACTCTTCTGGTGTACACACACATATTAACATAAAAATAAATTTTTAGTGTATATTTTTTATTGAAATTTTTGTGCATTTCATACAAAACATCTTAATCATCTTTATACCCCTCCCCCAAAATAAAATCTTTTGAAAAATGGGAATGAAAAGGGTAATTCAGATATGTGAATGTTACCTAAACGAAAAGAAAATTTTACCTTCCACTTGATTGTTGAAAGAAGATTGTGGAATTATGTAGCCTTCTTGGTATATTTGCAGATAATGGTGCATTAAAACACCTTCCAGCTAATCTAGTAGCTTGGAATTTTAGCAGTGACTAGGATTGAAATTTGTTGAATTCATCTCATTCATATAGTTTCCAGTGTTTGCTGAATTGACTTATGCTTTGTTCATCAATTTTTTTTGTCCAGTTCTAAGGGAAATATTTATAGTAGTTGTACTTCCAATTTGGTTGTGACTGATATTATTTCACACTTTGCAATGTCATTTTGATAGATGGATTGTTGTTAAGAGTTTTTTCTCTTTTCTTTCCAATCATAAGTTTTGAAGATGTTTCTGGGCAGTTCCCAAATATTTTGGCAGTTGAATAAATTGTGCTTCCTTTGGTAAGGGGTATAATTTAAAAGGGTGCATCCTTTATCTTCCACTTCAATTTTGGGATAAAAATATGCTAATTTCCTTGTGTTAAGGATTTAGGGTAGGATACTGTTAAAAATTCATTTGTTTTTTTTTTTTGTTTTTTTTTTTCAGTAAGTCCATACTTCGGAAAGCATAAGGCTTCGTAGGCCTCGTGCCACCATTTGTTTAAGTGATACTTATCACAGTACCACAAAGTGGGCACCTGAGGCTGTATGATAGTTTTGATGATGTCATATATGAAAATAGTTACACTTTGTTTCTGCTTTGCTTTTTCCATGCTGATGTGTGTTAAATTATTACACATTTCTGCTGGGCGTGGTGGCACATGCCCTTAATCCTAGCACTTGGGAGGCAGAGGCAGGCGGATCTCTGTAAGGCCAGCCTGGTCTACATAGCACATTCCAGGACAGCTGGAGCTACAGGGAGACCCTGTTACAAAAAAGACCAAAAAAAAATTATTACATATTTCTTTTTTTTTTAATTTTATTTATTTTGTATGTGTATGAATGTACTGTCTGCATGTAGGTTGGTGCACCTGTGTCGTGCAGTGCCACAGAGGTCAGAAGAGGGTCTCGGATTCCCCTGGAACTGGAGTTAAAGACAGTTTTCAGCCACCATGTGGATGCTGGGTATCGAACCCGGGTCCTGTGCAAGAGCAGTCGGCGTTCTTAACTGCTAGTCTGTCTCTCCAGCCCTACACATTTCTTAAAATCTCTATATTTGTATACTTTATTTTATTTATTGCATACTTTATTTATATGCTTTATTTATTTATTTGTATATTTGTATACTGTAATCATTTACTATCAGTGTTAATTAACTTTTAATCAGTTTGATTCTGTTTTCAGAAACATTTAGCCATCCATTTTCTGAATTGAGGATATATATAATGATACATATTGGGAATAATGAAAGTGTAAATTTAGTTAAGTACTTAGGAATGTAAAAAAATCTGAATATGGTCAAGATGTTCTAGATATCTTTGTAGTATACATAAACCATAAATACAACAGATTTTTCTGTGAAAATAATTACTTTTTTTTGGTCTTTTCGAGACAGGGTCTCCCTGTAGCCCCAGCTGTCCTGGAACTCACTCTGTAGACCAGGCTGGCCTTGAACTCACAGAGATCTGGCTGCCTCTGCCTCCCAAGTGCTAGGAGAAAATAATAATTACTTTTATATTTCAAGTTTATAACTTATATATACAAAACTTTTTCTTCTGCCTACAATCTTGTGATTGCTTGAAGAATTGACAGTGACTGAGCCTGGGTAATTGAGTGCTTCAATTCTTTGTTTTCCAACTTATAATCGTTCACATAGCATTGCAACTTTTTTTCCATATTTCATAGTTAAGGTTAGATGTGAACCCACATAACAGATCCCAAATACCAGTGACTTAACGTATCCTGGCTGTTTTGAGCTCATGACTGTGTATGTTCTCAATGCCAGAACTCCCATACAAACCTATGTGGCCATTGTCATTGAAGCCATCACTGAAGGCAGAAAGGAGAAAAGGATGAGGGTGGCCTAGAAAGGTGGATTTCTGGAGACTGGCATTCACCCTTCTGTTTAGATCTTAGATTGTCCAGCATCTGGTCATGTGGCTACACCTAGGGGGCTTGTGAAATTTATTCTTTATTCTGTAATGTGCCCAGGGTTAAATTTGAGAGATATGCTACTGTAGATGATTTTGTTACTTTACAAATCATCTCTGTTTTGACCTCTTTAATATGGCAGATTTTAATTCTTTTTTTGTTTGTTTGTTTTGTTTGGGGGTGTCCCTTTTGTGACAGGGTCTCCCTGTAGCCGCAGCTGGCCTGGAACTCATTAATAGACCAGGCTGGCTTGGAACTCACAGATCCACTTGCCTCTGCCTCTTTGAGTGCTGGGATTAAAGGCGTGCACCAGCACACTTGGCTAGATAGTAATTATTAAATAAGTATTTAAGAGTTAATAACATCAGAAAAGGAGAGAACTTTTAAAAAGCAGTGTAGAAGTATTAACTCTTTCTCCCAGTTTGGAGAGTGTGCATCCTGGTGTGCAAAAGTGCTTGGGCCTGTTTTTGTGTGTCTCCCACTTGTCTGGCTGATAAGTCTTTTGCTCTGTTCATCTGGAAATTCTAACTAGGCAAGGAGCAGCACTTCATGTTGGTGCTCTGAGACTTATATCCAAGGCTTTTATAAACCTGGAGGCTTAGCCCTAGATCCTGAGAACCTGAGGCTTATCTCACCAAGCTTATAAAAGCTAGAAGGGACCAATAATTCTGGGTGTGCAGGTCAGAGCAAAGCTCATAACTTTGCACCTAGAAACTAAGGTTCATAGCCCCCATTGTGACCTTTGCTTTTCTCTCTCTCTCTCTCTCTCTCTCTCTCTCTCTCTCTCTCTCTCCCTCCCTCCCTCTCCCCCTCCC
>VZQC01010156.1:100761-145946 GCA_009823505.1 Rhizomys pruinosus
GTCTTTTTGAGACAGGGTCTCCCTGTAGTCCCAGCTGTCCTGGAACTCACTCTGTAGACCAGGCTGGCCTTGAACTCACAAAGATCCGCCTGCCTCTGCCTCCCAAGTGCTAGGATTAAAGGCGTGCGCCACCACACCCGGCCATATTTTTATTTTTTATGTGTATGAGTGTACTGTCTGCATGTAGGTTGGTGCACCCATGTCATGCAGTGCCGTGGAGGTCAGGAGAGGGCATCGGATTCCCCTGGAACTGGAGTTAAAGACGGTTCTTAGCTGCCATGTGGGTGCTGGGAATCGAACCCAGGTCCTCTGCAAGAGCAGTTGGTGCTCTAACCCTGAGCCATCTTTCCAGCACCTCCCCTCCCCTTTTTTTTTAGTATTTTTTGAGACAGGGTCTCCCTTTAGTCCCAGCTGGCCTGGAGCTCGCTGTAGACCAGGCTGGCCTTGAACTCACAGAGATCTGCCTGCCTCTGCCTCCCAAGTGCTAGTTTTAAAGGCGTATGCCACCACGCCCGCGCTCTTTGCTTGCTTCTTTTTTTTGGTCTTTTTTGAGACAGGGTCTCCCTGTAGTCCCAGCTGTCCTGGAACTCATTCTGTAGACCAGGCTGGCCTCGAACTCACAAAGATCCGCCTGGTTGCTTCTTAATATATGAAAACTCTTTGGGATTCTTTCAGTGACTAGGGCTCTGCTCTCGGTAGCCACATGCTTTCTATGGCATAGTAACTGCCACCTCTTTCCTTCTTGGTACTTTCATAGACTTTGGTCTCAGAAGCCCTCTAGAACTCTTGAGCTGCTGAATGAGCTTGGGCTTACAGTTTGAAGTGTCTGGGAGTCCCCCCTGCCTTCTAGGGGTTGCTGCTTCTGCTCGGGGCTGTAAGCCTTGTTCCATCTGTTCTTAGAGTTACCATCTCAATTGACTCTGTGTAAAAGACAAGTAGGTAATAAAAGACCATCCAGGAGAAGCTTTATTGAGTTTTAACAATGCAGCAGTGGGTAAGAAGGAATATATAAAAGAAGCCTCTCAGGAAAATCCAACAAAACAGAAATAGCCTGCTTATTATATAACTAGAAAGGGATTGTGACACATTTGTGCTCATACCATAGTTCTACCAGCCACAACCTTGCATGTGCATGGTTTAAGGTTCCTCTAGTTCCACTATGTCTAAACCTTACATATGCACCAGACACAAGCTTTGCTTATAAACCAATCATAAGTCTCATATGGCACCAATTACAGGCTTTTGGCTGATTTCACTGGGGATACATAACCTCCTCACACACTTATCCTGAACAAGAATAGATTTAGGGTGAGCAGGGTCACCCAGAGTTCACTGACCTTGAGTTGCCTGGAGCAGAACCTTCTTGCAAGTTGCCTGGAGTCATCTTGGCTAGAGTAAGGCCTCCTGAAGCAGCAGCTGTTATTGCAGTGGTCTTTGCAGTTGGAATAGTTTCCTTAGAGCAATGACTGAGGCTGCTTGACGGCAACGCCCTGCTCAAAACAGAGGGGCCTTAGGGAAAGGTCTCATTCAAGGAGTGTGAAGTCCTGACCTATCCCACTAGTGTTGATTCATAGGAAAAAAAACATAAAAATTTATTTCTAATACAGACTTCAAAAGTGAGCATTCCGAAAAGTATTTTATGCTTACCTCCCTAACTCTTACATGTTGTGAGAGATGGTTGTATCCTCTGCTCTCTCTGATGTGTTTCATATCTTTTTGGGTATTGATTTTGGGTATTGATAGTGATTTTTGTTTTAGTGGTAGTAGGGATTAAACCCAGGGCTGTGTGCATTCTAAGCATGTATTCTACACTATTTTTTTTTTTTTTTTTTTGTCTTTTGGAGGCAGGGTCTCCCTGTAGCCCCAGCTGTCCTGGATCTCACACTGTAAACCAGGCTGGCCTTGAACTCACAAAGATCCGCCTGCCTCTGCCTCCCAAGTGCTAGGATTAAAGGCGTGCGCCACCACACCCGGCACTCTACACTATTGAGCTAGGCCTCAGTCCAAATGTACAATGTCATTATTCCTCTATAATAAACACTTATTAAATATACTTGTATTTTATTGTATAATTTTACCTTTGTTGATTTTCAAAGCATAAACGCTATTAATACACAAAGTTCAAAATATATCAGAAAATGTAAACTTTTAAAGCACTGTTGTTGTTAGGACTGGATCATTGCTTTTTCTAGTTATATATTTTATTGTAGATTTCCTGCCTGACAATATTTTGTTGAAATATTTATGGGTTCCTATTGTGGTGAAGAATAAAATATCAAAATTTCACTGGTAAGTTGGGGTTGGTGCATTATCTAATTTGATGAAAACCAGAATGTTATAATGAGAATTTGAGATTTGAATAAAAATTCAGATAATATTTCGGGGCATAGTATTACACACCTTTAATCCCAGCACTTGGAAGGCAGAGGTGGGCAGGTCCTTGTGCGATCGAGACCACTCTGGTCTACAATCAAGTTCTGGGCCAGTTGGCTACAGGGAGATCCTGTCTCAATAAAATAAGTAAATTAATTAAATAAAATAATAAAATATAAAATAAATTAAGTAACAAAAAGATACTTCATATAATATGATGTATAAAGAGAGACAAGACAATTAGAAGATTGTATCACAAACTTGCTTAGAATTTGCTGTGTAGCTGAGGCAGGCCGTGAACTTCTGATCCTTCTACCTGTACTTCCCAAGTGCTGAGATTATAGGTGTGCACTTACATACCCAATATTTGAGGTGCTGGGATCAAACCCAGGCTTTTGCATGTGCTAGACACTAGCAGCTGAGCCGCATTCTCAGCAAGTGGGAGATTTTAAAATCCAGAAATAAATATAGCTTGTTTAGTACTTGATTTGTATACTCAACAAATATTTATTACTCTACTGCATGATCAAAATATTCCTTTCTGTCTTTACTGCAGAGTGTCAGTAGGATATACAGTTTGGTTGCAAAAAAGTATTGACTGGAAAGGACTCAATTTAGTTAAGCAAACAGTATCCCCTATTGTGTGCCAACCACTATCCTTGTTTTGGAACAGTGAAAGTCAGGCATTGCAAAAGAAATGGAATCAGGTAATTGCTTCTGGATTTTTCCCACCTTGTGGTTCTATAACTGATGATTATATTTGCATATTTTATACGGAATGCATTTAGTCTCATTCATGCTCTTGCAGTTTAAAAACCTGTTGGACACATTTTCATTTATATTAAGTTGGGGGAAAACTTTGTAGTATTAAGCTTTCTAACCCATGAAAATCTAACCATTTTATGATTTTCTTTGTGAAATCATGTTTATGAACACATTGTTAAATCTAAGATTATGCATGAAAGAGAACATGCCATATTTGTGTTTTTCTCCCCATTTCACCCCCCCATTCTTTTTTTTCTTAACCCCTGCATAGTTGTCCTCCTATTTGCATGGTGTGTGTGTGTGTGTGTGTGTGTGTGTGGAGGTGTTTATGAAATTTAAATTCACACATGAGAGAAAAACATGCTTGCATCTTTCTTTCTTTCTTTCTTTCTTTCTTTCTTTCTTTCTTTCTTTCTTTCTTTCGAGTCTCTCTTAATTTTACTAACTTGATGATCTTCAATTTCATTTCAATGTGGTGGCATGCTTCCATTCTTCATGGCTGAAAAAGATTCTAATGGGTATATATCATATATATTATATATATATATTTATCCTTTTATCTGATGGTAGACATTTAGGTTGATACCATTTCTTAGCTATTGTGAATAGTACTGTCACTAAGCATAGGCATGCAATCTATCTCTGTGGTTTGCTCAGTTAGACTCCTTTGTATATATAATCAGGAGTGGAATAGCTGGGTCATATGGTAGTTCTAGTTTTAATTTTTTGAGGATCCTCCATACTGATTTCCATAGTGGCTGTAGTCTGCATTGCTACCTGTGATATGAATGATTTCCCCTCTTGTCCCCATCCTTGCCCGTACTTATTCTCATTCATTTTCTTGATGATAGCCATTCTGAGTAGGTTAAGATGGAATCTCAAAAGTAGTTTTGATGTGCGTTTCCCAGGTGGCCAAGGATGTTGAACACATACACATGTACATGTACTTGCACACGCGCATGTGCACACACACCCAATATGTTTATATTTCTTTTGAAAACTGTCCAAGCCATGAGTATTATCTCAACACTTGGGAGGTAGAGGCAGGAGGATCCGGAGTTCATAGTCTTCCTCAGTCAGGATGTGAGTCTGAGGTCAATGTAGGCTACATGAGATTCTGTCTCTCAAAAAACCAAAAACACAAAACAAAACATTTCAGTTCTTTTGCCCATTTATTGAGTGGCTAACTTTTTGGTTTGGAATTTAATGCTTGAGTTCTATATATAGTCTAGATGCTAATCCTCTGTCAGATTTTAAATACTCCTTTTAGTGCAGGTTTGCTGGTTAAATTACTATTTTATGATATAAGTCTTCCTAGTCAGCCCATACTGGCCTGAAACTTGCTGCATAGCCCAGGCTTGCTTCTAACTTGTCATCCTCCTACCTCTGCCACCCATGTGCTGGAATTACATGTGTGCTCTACTATGCTGTTAGTAAATATTTGTAAATTAGTTTCTAATTATCAGGAGTTGTTTTACTTCAGAATGACATTGTCTGATTGTGGTATTTAAATTTTTGATGAATTTTTTAGAAAAAGGTGAAAATTTAATTCCCTTTCCTCTAGTTCCATTTGTTTCTGGTGTGTCCTTCATGGACTTTCTGCTCTTGTCCCTTTAAAGGAAAAGTCTTGACTGCCTTCTGTTTTTGTTTTTGTTTTTTGTTTTTATTTTGATATTTTTGAGACAGGGTCTCTTTGTAGCCCCAGCTGGCCTGGAACTTGCTATGTAGACCAGGCTGGCCTTGAACTCATAGAGATCTGCCCGCCTCAGCTTCTAGAATGCTGGGATTAAAGGTGTGCCCTACCACATCCAGCTTGTTTTTATTTTTTCATACTCTCAAGTGTGATAAGCTAGTATGGATTTTTTTTTCATGATTGCCTGAGATTTTAGCTGATGTTTGAGAAGCCAGTATCTAAAGTACCTTTGAGTGCATTTTCACTGAATTTAAAAATTTTTTTGCTCATGTGTCTTATTTTATAGTTTTTTCTTATTATATTTGGAAACTGTTCACAGGCATAGGACTTAATTGTCTTTTCCACTGTTTTGTATCATTTGCTTGTAAGAAGGCTCTAGGAGTATTAGTAAGCTGGAATCATGTTAGTTAAACATCAGATTGAAAGTTTTGGAGCTCCCTAAATAACTCATAGTCAAAAGTGTTTGCAGGCTCACCATGCCCCGAGCTTTGTGTTGGTATTGGGTATTGAATGTAGGACTGGATGCACACTACCACACAGCTATATCCCCATCCCTACAAGGCTCTTGTTCACCCTTACTACTGGTGTGAGGTTATTTTGAGGGACATGATAATAAAAGTAGCTTTTTGTGTTTGCTTATCCAAGGCTCTCTAGGTTAAACATACTATTTAGGTTCAATTACCTTTCCCATAAGTCTTCAAGTTCACAATATAGCCCTGAATGCTCTTTCAGTCTTCTTAGCTCATCATCCAGTAAGTCTTCACTGTTTCTTAATCTTTGATGTCTTTGGATAACTGTTTTTACATTTGTTTATTTTGTTTGAATGTGTGTATCCGCCCGCATCTGTGCCTGTACCACAGTGCTTGTGTTAGAGTTAGAGATTGAAATCAGGTTGCTAGGGCAGGCAGCAGGCACCTTTACCCACTGAGCCATCTCACTGGCCCATCAGGTTGCTAGGGCAGGCAGCAGACACCTTTACCCACTGAGCCATCTCACTGGCCCAGGATAATTTTTTTTTAATTTTATTTATTTTTTTATGTGTATGAATGTACTGTCTGCATGTAGGTCTGTGCACCCGTGTCATGCAATGCCGTGGAGGTCAGAAGAGGGCATCGGATTCCCCTGGAACTGGAGTCAAAGATGGTTCTCAGCTGCCATGTGGGTGCTGGGGATCGAACCTGAGTCTTCTGCAAGAGCAGCTGATACTCTTAACCACTAGGCCATCTCTCCAGCCCCCCAGGATAATTTTTTAGGTCTTATAATTATTTTTTTAAAGTCTTCCAAAAATTTTTCATTGACACTTCAGTTAAGTATCATACTCTTTTTTTAAATAAGATATAAGTTCTATTTAATACATCCTTTCATTATTTTCTTTCTTTTTTTTTGGTCTTTTCGGGACAGGGTCTCCCTGTAGTCCAGCTGTCCTGGAGCTCACTCTGTAGACCAGGCTGGCCTTGATGAAAATGTAATGGCCTTCTTTGTCTCTTCTGATTTCTTTTACTTTGAAGTCTATTTTGTCCGATATTAAAATAGCAACACCTGCTTTCTTTTTGGTACCATTTGCTTGGAATATTTTTTTCCATCCCTTTCCTTTAAGGTGGTGCCTGTCCTTGAAGGTAAGATGTGTTTCTTGTAGACAGCATATCGATGGATTCTGTTTCCTAATCCAGTCTCCCAGTCTATGTCTTTTGATTGGGGAATTTAGTCCATTAATATTTAAGGTTATGACTGATAGGTTTGTGTTGCTTCCTTTTGCCTTATTATCCATCTGCGGTTTTGATTTAGGTTTCTACTTCTGCAGTTATGCTTTTATTGATTTCTCCTTCTAGTTGCCTGGGGTTGGTTGCTCCTTTCTTCTGTTCTTTGGATTGCTTCAAGTATTCTCTGAAGGGTTGGTTTTCCGGACATGTATTCTTTCAAGTTGTTTATGTCATGGAAGATTTTCCTCTCTCCTTCCACTATGATTGACATTTTTGCTGGGTATAGTAACCTGGGCTGGCATCCATTGTCCCTCAACACTGGGAATGCTTTGCTCCAGGTTCTTCTTGCCTTCATCGTTTGCCATGAGAAGTCCGTTGTTATTCTGATAGGTTTCCCCTTATAGGTCACTTGTTGTTTTTCTCTTGTCGCTTTAAGAATTTTTTCTTTGTTTTGGGTGTCTAGCATTTTAACTATGATGTGGCGTGGAGAATTTCTTTTCTGATCTTGTCTGTTTGGAGTTCTATGTGCTTCTTGTATTGGTATTGGTTTGTCCTTTTTTAGTTTGGGGAAGTTTTCATCTATTATTCTGTTGAAGATCTGATCAATACCTTTCTCTTGGGATTCTTCTCCTTCCTCTATTCCTATGATGCGGAGGTTTGATCTTTTCATAGTGTCCCACAGCTCCTGGTTGTTCCATTTTTGTGTATTTTTAAATTTTTCATAATCTTTCCTTGAGGTTTTTAGTTGTTCTGTGTTGTCCTCCAGGTCTGATATTCTTTGTTCTGCTTCCTCCATTCTGCTTCTGAGGCTTTTTTCATTCCTTTCCTCTTGAATGGATGAGTGTTTGATTTCCTTTTTCATTTCCTCTTCTGATTTCTTTAGTGTTTCTATTTCTTTTTGGAGCTTCTCGATCTCTTTTTGTAGCTCTTTTGTTTGCTGGTTGGTTTCTTTTTCTTTTTCAGCATGGGATCTTTTCAGTGTTTCTACTTCCTTCCGGAGCTTGTCATTCTCTCTCTCTAGGTCCTTCTTGAGTTCCTCATTCTCTTTTCTTAGTTCTTTAATTTGTTCTTTATGATCTTGTAGTTCTTTAAATATGTTCCCAATTGTGTTTCTGATGTCTGTGTCCTGGGGCATCCCCAGAGTGATCCCACTGCAGGAGTCTTCCATAGGTTTGGTAAAGCTTGGCACGGGAGTATCCTGCCCCTTTCCAGTGTTGTCTCTTCTTCGTGATCCTGGCATATGGGCTTCTCCTTGCCTGTATTCCAATGTGAGTCCTAAATGCTTCTTCACTGTGTTGAAGGCTTGCTTGGCTTGCCTCCTTCAGATGCCTCTTCGTAATCCCAGTTGGCCTGGGGGTGGGGGGGGGTGGGGGGTGGTACCTTCCACTGGGCTCAGGAGATCTCAGATCTGACCAGGCTGGCCTTGAACTCACAAAGATCCGCCTGCCTCTGCCTCCCAAGTGCTAGGATTAAAGGCGTGGGCCACCACGCCTGGCCATACTGGTCTTTAATACCAGCACTTGGGAGGTAGAGGTAGGTAGATCTCTGTGAGATTGAGGCTAACTTGGTCTATATAGCTACAGACTAACTGTGGCTAGAGGGAGACTCTGTCTTAATAAAACAAAACAAAAAACAAAAATTTTATTTTATTTATGTGTATTTGTGTGTAAGTGAATGCCTTGTGTGTGTGTACGTGTGTGTGTGCGTGTGTTTGCCTATAGAAGCTAGAAGAGGTTATTAGATCCTCTGGAGTTGGAGTTAATAGGCAGTTGTGATGATCTGCTCTACATGTGTACGTGGATCTGAACTCATGTTGTCTGAAGATCAACAAATGCTTTTAACAGCTGAGCCATCTCTCCATCTTTGTATTTCATTTTTTATTATGTTGTACCCAAGTAATCAGTAGTTAATGATATTTTTAATATACTCAAAATGTGTATTATTTAAATATTTTTAAGTGCACATTCAATTGAATAAGCTAGCCAGATTTAGAATAACATATGGTAAATGTTTATTACTCTGACTCAAGAATTAACACATATAAAAATCCAATTACTGCGAAATCAAAACCATTTCTCTTGGTTATTGTTGATAGCAGTTAATTTATAAGTGAGTTTTATTTTTAACACTACTTATAACTCATTTGAAAATGAATGTGAAGTTTCTGATAGAAATGTCATTATAACCCCTAGGTTGGCCTGCATTGCCCTTTTTTAACTTGTGGCAAAATTCTAGAATCACAATATTATTCCTAAGGCTATAAGTGCCCCTGTAGCACCAGCTGGCCTGGAACTCACTATGTAGGCCAGACTGACCTCAATTTCACCAGATTGGCATCTATTTCAGAGATCTACCTGCCTCTGCCTCACCAATGCTGGGATTGAAGTCATGCACCACCACACCCTTCACTAAAAATATTTTAAACAACTCCTAGCTAAGTTGTACATATTTTTCTTTTCATTCTTTGTTTTTGTTTATATTTGTTTCTTTTTTATCTTCTGTTTGGTTTTGTTGTTTGATTTGATAGGTAGATTGGACAAGAGAGATTCCCATATAGCAAGGTCTTGTTAATTCCACATAAAAGAATACATAGTCATTTTCTAGATTATATGGTTTTTCTGTTGACAACAGAGCTCCTGGACTCTTAAGTCTCTATTTCCTTTGTTTAGAAAGGATATTTGTTTGCTTTGGGGGGGGGCAGTCTTCCCCATTAGCCCCAGATTGCCTGGACCCCTGCAGGCTGGCCTGGATCTCACAAAAAAACTGCCCGCCTCTGCCTCTCACATGCGCCAGCATATCCAGCCCCAGTAATGTATGAATTTATTGGAAATTTCTGTTTTACTTTTGCTTCTTTTTCTGGTCTTTTTGAGACCAGGGTCTCCTATAGCCCCAGCTGTCCTGGAACTATGTAGTTAGACCAACTCACAGAGATCTCCCTGACTCTGCCTCTCAAGTGGTGGGATGAAAAGCATGCTCTACAATGCCTGGCTCTACTTTTGCCTCTTATTTTAATGAATTTAGTTAATTTTTCTCAGTGGAAGAAATATTACCACTTGAAATGCTAAATTCTTTGTCTTATATTCACGCATGTTTAGTTAGTATCAGTGGGTTCTACATGCCAATTATTAGTAGTGTTTCTTTAGTCATTATGAAAAACAAAAATGGACCCAGGCATGGCCGGGCATGGTGGTGCACACCTTAAGTCTCAGCACTCTGGAGGCAGAGGCAGGCAGATCTCTGTGAGATCAAGACCAGCCTGGTCTACATAGTAAGTTCCAGGTCAGCTTGTGGCCACTTTTTAAAATAGTTTCCTAACAACCAACTCTCTGTTTAAGTTTCCTTCCTTCCTTCCTTCCTTCCTTCCTTCCTTCCTTCCTTCCTTCCTTCCTTCCTTCCTTCCTTCCTTCCTTCCTTCCTTCCTTCCTTCCTTCCCTCCCTCCCTCCCTCTCGACCAGGCCTCTGCCTCCCAAGTGCTGGGATTTCAGGTGTGTGCTACCACACCCTGCTTTTTAAAAATTTATTAAATTTCTTCTTATAAGAACTAAAATGGTTAATTTGAAGAAAATTCTTTATCCTTACTACTTATATTTGACCTAACAGTTGTTTCTAAAGTGTTCCCAGCACCCACATGGTAGCTAACAACCATATGTAACTCCAGTTGCAGGGGATCAGATGCCCTCTTTTGTCCTCCCTGGGCATTGCACAACATGGGTATACTTACATACATACAGGCCATACACTATACACATAAAAAGTTAGATATCTTTAGATACATTTAATTCAGACCTACATGTATTTTAGCTGATCAACAAGTGAAAATTGCAGTGTAACCTCTCCATATTTGTCAGTATGTTGACAGACTGCTTGACAGTATGGCATGAGGGAAGGAGCAGTTGTGTTAGTCCATAGCCTTTTCTTAGTGGAGTATCTCATATGCCTGCCCCATTGTGAAGGACTGTCTTCCACAGAAGGAATCTGATTCAAGTTGTAAAATCCTGGAAAGGCATATTTTGAAAAGTCACTGGGTTGGAAATCCTCAGAGTTTCACAAAAATAGGTCCCATTGAAGTGATTAAAAAAGATGAGTCAGGCATAGTGAGTGACTCAAATAGAGGTATTTGAAGGTAGTCAGAATGGCTCAACTGGTGAAGGCACTTGCTGCCACGCCTGGCAATCTGAGTTTGATAACTTGGACTCACATGATAGAAGAGGAGAACTGACTCTTGAAAGTTGTTTTCTGGTATCCACATGTGTACTGTGGCATGCACATGCCTATCTACCTTCCTACCTACCTACATATACCCACAGAATCATAATATATAAATGTAATAGAAATTTTTTTAAGTAGCTGCAGGGATGGCTCAGTGGTTAAGAGCACTGATAGCACTTGCAGATGACCTAGGTTCAGTTCCCAGCACACAAGTAGTGTGTAACAACCACCAGCAACTCCAGTTCCAGGTGATCTGACATATACAACATTTTAATCGTTCTCTTCATTGGCACCCTCCCATAGTGCGCCCCCCCCCCATTGAATTTCATTGAGTTCAATTTTCCTTGAACTCACAGAGATCCACCCGCCTCTGCCTCCCAAGTGCTAGGACCTAATCATTCTTTGTTTGTGTTTGTGTGTGTGTGTGTGTAAACTTGTGTATCTGGAGCTAAGTTATTAGGTGGAAGTGTTTGCAGTGTTTCAGATGCTCTAGGTTGTAGGATTGAAGTGTTTTTCTCTGCCACACTGGTATTTACAGCATCATGTTTCCAATACTACACCAAGTGTAGAAGGCTTTCTGATTCCTGGTGGCAGCTTCAACTTCCCAGCTTTTTGATTTATTATTTTTAAAAATTTTATGTGTTTGAGTGTTTTACCTGCATGTATGTAAGTGCACCATGTTGTGCAGTGCCCATGGAGGCCAGAAGAGGGCATTGGATCCCCTGGAGCTAGGGTTATGGACAGTTGTTAGCCAGGGTTATGGACAGTTGTTAGCCATTGTGTGGGTGCTGGGAACCAAACTCAGTTCCTCTGCAAAAGCAGCCAGTTGCACTTAAACCTGGAGCTATCTCTTCAGCCCCCAGCTTCAGCTCTTTAAATGTGTCTTCCTGCACACTCTTGTCTGTCATAACCCAGGGTGGTTTTTTCAAAGGTTGTAAATACCATTCTTACTTCTGGCCTCACTTCTGCCAGGTGGTTGCCTTTTGTTGTTGAAGTCTGGTCACAGATGCAAGTCATATCACACACACACACACACACACACACACACACACACACTCTTAAAATATTTCTCTTAGCCAGGCGTGGTGGCCCACGCCTTTAATCCTAGCCCTTGGGAGGCAGAGGCAGGCAGATCTTTGTGAGTTCAAGGCCAGCCTGGTCTACAGAGTGAGTTCCAGGACAGCTGGGGCTACAGGGAGACCCCGTCTCAAAAAGGCCAAACAAACAAATAAATTCTCTTCAATCTTTGAGAATTTCAACAGTATATTTTTATTATATTCAGACCTTCCCCTCCCCCATCTCCACCCTGCCTCCTGACTTCATGCCCCACCCCCACCCCCTTTTTTGTTTTTTGTTTTGTTTTGTTTTGTTTTGGTCTTTTTGAGACAGGGTTTCCCTTTAGTCCCAGATGGCCTGGAGCTTGCTATGTAGACCAGACTGGCCTTGAACTCACAGAGGTCCCCCTGCCTCTGCCTCCCGAGTGCTGGAATTACAGGAGTGTGCCACCATGCCCATCCACCTTTTTTTAAGGCTTATGAGTCTAATTTGTGGCCCCAAATGCTCTTGGATGTGAGTCCATCCTCTGGTGCCTGGTCAACCTACCAAGTGTCATAAGCTTAAAAAAACTGACTCTCCTAGCTGGGTGTGTTGGTGCACTCCTTTAATCTCAGCACTGGGAGGCAGAGGCAGGCGAATCTCTGTGAGTTCTAGGCCAGTCTGGTCTATAGAGGGAATTCCAGTACAGCTGGGGCTACAGGGAGACCCTGTCTCAAAAAGACAAAACAAAACAAAACAAAACACCTGACTCTCCCAGCTCTCAGTTGTCAGTAGTTCCTCAACTAGGGTTGGGACTTTTGTTGACTGCTACCCACATGCTGGGATTTTGTCTGGTTGGAGCTTGCATAGGTCTTGTGTACGTTGTCACAGTTGCTATGAGTCCATATGGGCAACAGCCTTGCTGTCTGGAAAACATCCATTACCTCTGGCTCTTCTACAATGATCCTGAAGCCTTGGGAAGAGAGTATGATATAGGTGTCCCATTTAGGACTGAGCACTTCATAGTCTCTTGTTCTCTGTACATTGACCAGTTGTGGGTTACAAGATGCTTCTCTGGTGAGAGCTGAGAGATACATTAATCTCTGGGTATAATAATAACTCTTTAGGAGTCATGTAATATTTTTAAAAACAAATTCCTGAGACCCTGTCTCGAAGGAAAAAAAAAAAGCCTGGCGTGGTGGCACACACCTTTAATCCTAGCACTCGGGAGGCAGAGGCAGGCGGATCTTTATGAGTTCAAGGCCAGCCTGGTCTACAAAGTGAGTTCCAGGAGACCTGGGGCTACAGGGATACCCTGTCTCAAACAAAACAAAACAAAACAAAAAATTGTTACTGAGAATCGCACTACTGATTTTCTGAGGCTCGCTGTCTTCAGTGGCTCCAGTCACTTCCTCTTACTGAGTGAAAGATGCTTCTCAGACCACATCAATTCTTCTGGTACAGACTGTTTGTCCTGTTCTGCTTTTTAAAATTTCCTATTTTACTTTGCTATTGAACTGAAAGGTTTAGGCCACTACTCATCTTTTCTGATAGGTATCATCCAGCTTCTCTCAGTTTGGTCCCTGGAAGTACTCACAGACCTGGCATGTGTGTCATCTGCTATCTCAGAGTTACTTTTCCTTTCAAACAAAACAAACAACAAAAAAATTATTCTTATTTATTGACTGGGACAGAAGATCAGAATTGGGTGCCAAACTCTTTCCATCTCAGGTGGAAATATTTAATGATGCAGTGAAAACAAGTACTGGGACTAAAGCCGGTGAAATAGAAATTTTCAGAAATACTAACAGCCCAAACTACAGATCTCTAAAGGTTCTAGATTGTGCAAAGAGTCTACTTGGGGTAATGGACCAAAAGTAACATTTTTTAATATCTTGTGAAATATGCTAAAGACACGATTTTAGCCATTCCACAGTAAGTTCAAAAGACTATTATATACAATATTTTTTATCAGCACAGTGGCTAAAATGACTTTGTGAGAGAGATTTTCCTTGATTTGCAAGAAAGCTAATACATAATTTTTGAGTGGTAATTTTCATGTCTGAATTTGTGTGTCCTCTTCTATGGTAGCTGCATTAATCAAAAAGAATAGGGTTGATTTCTGTGACCGTTAAATCTAATATGGATTTACACTACAAAGGGACTATCAAATTTTAGTCCTTTCATGTTTTTAGACTGTAAACTATTTGCTGGGGATGTACCTAGGATCAGATTGAAATGTTTGCAGATGTATACTTTCATCAGTGCTCACAGGTTATATATACATGTCTTAGCTTTGGTATGCTATAACTGCAGCAGTAAAGGAGTATCATATTCAACCCCTCAACTAAAAGTGGATAGAGAAAATGTGGTACATCTACACAGTGGAGTTGGAGTTCTATGCAGTGGTAAAGAAAGATGACATCATGAAATTTGTGGGTAAATGGATGAAACTAGAAGATATTATGTTAAGTGTAGTAACACAGTCCCAGAAAAATAAATGATGAATGGTATCCCTCATCTATGGATGCTGGCACCAAGTACCTAGTTGTAAGGCAAACTGAGCAATGTTAATGTTATAGTCTTCATTATCTGAAAGCAGCTGTGCTCTTATAATGTGAATCCCTTAACAGGTTCTAGAATTAACCTACGGTACTGTATCTTACCTCTGTGAATGTAAAATAACTTGTACCTGCTTTATGATGCGTAGTAGTGACCATGCCTTATCAGAGCTATTTTTAGTGATGTTATCAGAATGTTTTCTTTCCAGATGATAATTGAGAAGCTAATAAAAAAAAGAAAAAAAAAGGAGGGGGGCTGGAGAGATAGCCTAGTGGTTAAGAGCACCGACTGCTCTTGCAGAGGACCTGGGTTCGATCCCCAGCACCCACATGGCGGCTGAGAACCTTCTGTAACTCCAATTCCAGGAGAACTCCAGTTCCAGGGGAATCCAAGACCCTCTTCTGACCTCCGCGGCATTGCACAACACGGGTGCACAAACCTACATGCAGACAGTACATTCATACACATACAAAAAGAAATAAAATTAAAAAAAAAATGGTGCCTGATACCACAACAGTAACAGAACTATGCTGTTGTCTGGGATTTTGTTTTTTACTTTTTTTTTTAATGGAGTGTGTGGATGTCTCTACAGTTTTGTTCAAATGATTGCAGAACCTGGAGAAGCTGTTACTGCTATTGATCCATCACACATTGCTATTAGTGGTCTTTTATATATAAAAAATATATAATTTGAATTTTTGAAAACTTTAGCTGTGCTGTCAACTTTGGAAAAAAATGTATCCCAGTTTGCCACATTGAGTTGGCATTATACAGAAATTAACAGCCATATTGGTCTATAAATGCTAAACTTAATTTTTTTCCATTTGTACATGGGTAATGCACTGTATTAAATATGTAAGGTCTTATCTACATGGGTTTGATTACAGAAACTAATAAAGTATTCTCTAAATAATGAAAAAAAAGTATATTCATTAGTTATAAAGCTGCAAGCTAGAATTTGTCCGGATTCTTTTGAGTTATGTAGAGAAAGAATATGAAAGGATATGATTTCATTCCTTTTAGCTGATAAATTATTATTATTGTTTTTGCAATAGTTGTTTTTGAACACTATTTCATCAAGATGCAGTTTATATTATGGGAAAACAATTCCTTGAAACAAAATGCCACGGTTTTACACTGCTTTATCAAGGTTTCATTCACACGTATATATTATCTCTACTTGTTTTAAACAATTTCAGAAGTGTGGCTAAATTATATGGAAAGAAATATTTTCTTTGTAAATGGTAAATTGGCACCTAGTAACTCTTCCAAATGTTTTTCTGTTCTAAAATGTAAATTATATTCATTATAACACTAAAGGGGAAAGTACCTTGTTGGCAGAATATCTTCCTAGCACATACAAGGCCCAGAGAAACCCACCCCCCACCCTATACACACCACCTTGAAGGAGAAAAGGAATACTAGTAATGATTTTCATGTTGATAATTTTTATAATTATAAACTTATGAGTTTCATTAATTGCCCTAGAAGTTAAGATTTGACACTTAAAATAATACCTATGAGAATATCACATGTTCATTATGATCCTGTCTCTCCCACTTAAGCTGTCCAAAAAAAGAGAACAGAATAAAAGGCAAGGGTAGATAGCTGCAAGGATTTTAAAATAGTTGTTAATGGACTTAGCACTCACTTACTCAGGGAAGGTAGGAGAATTGATTTGTAAAATAACCATACATAGAATTTTCTATGGTAAGTTACTGTTTTGATTAGTTTAGCTTCATATTCAGGAAATTCATCAACAAATACTTTAGAATGCAATATTGTTTGTTATGATTTGATCAATTATGTCTGCATTTAAAAATTTTAACTGGGAGTCTTATAAAATGGTAGGTAATAATAGATTATAAATTTAACATTTTAATTCCAATTAATAGTGAGTATATATCTTACAAATTGGTCATGTGGGGCACACTACTTTTGGATTTGGATATAGCCATATCTGTATGATTCTCAGGGATTGTGAAGAGAGGTTAGTTGTACAGGTACCACCCAGTCCAAAAAGTAAGCTCAGTGGTAGCACACTTGTCCGTAGCATGCACAGCACCACCACCCCCCAAAAAACCATAGATACATATTTAAATGCAGCATGATTTGTTTTCTTTAAAAAAAATAATTTATTTTTATGTGTATGAGCGTATTGCTTGCATGTATGTAAATGCACCTGTCTTGTGCAGTGCCCACAGATGTCAGAAGAGGGTGTCACATCCCCTGGAACTGGAGCTATGGATGGTTCTGAGCCACCATGTAGGTGCTAGGAATTGAACCCAAGAGGTTCAGTTCTGCAAGAGCAGTCATTGTTCTTCACCTCTGAGCCATCTCTCTAGCCCATGCAGCATGATTTGTGATAGCAAAATACAAAACTGAAAATAGTCTACATGTGTCACTTGAGAACTACATTGCTGTATATCAGTTGGACAGAATACCATATTACAATATGTTGATAAATAAACCTATTTACAAAATTATACTGGAAAATGCACATGAACCTGTGGTTATCTTCTGGCAAGTGTTATATAATGCACTACAGTCGAGAGGATCTTTCAGTTTTTTTCTCTTTTTCTTTTTACAGTGACTGTTCAATTTAAAAGCAGTAAATAAAAGTATACTATTGTTTACTGTCAAGCAGTTGTATTTTGATATTCTCATTTATAGTTTTTTTAATGGTATAATTTTTTTCTGTAAAGAGAAAAACTGTTTTAGAACTGTTGCATTGAGTTTAACTGCAGTATTAATGTTGAACTGATAGGCCGAAGTTACTATCCACTAAATTATGTTTTCATGGTATTCTGCTATGATTATGACTGTCATTTAGATTTTTAAGTATCCAGAAAAGGAAAACATGGTAGAAGTTTATGAATAATGCATACTTAAATTTTTTCGCTGTACTGTTTTTCTGTTCCAGTTACCTAGAAAAGTACGAGAAAGTTCATCATTTTGGGGAAGATGACGATGAGGTACCACCAGGCAATCCAAAGCCTCAGCTTCCTATTGGTGCAATTCCATCTTCCTACAATTACCAGCAACACAGTGTGTCAGGTAAATATCACTTGAATTCAATCAGACATTTACCCAGAGTTTTTGCTTGGGAAATTAGATCATTTAATGAGTTAGTCTATACTTTGCACAAGAGCATGCAAAAAAATCTAATGATTGAGACAGCTTCCAAAGATTGGCTGTAATTAGGGTCTCCCTATAGCCTCAGCTGTCCTGGAACTCACTCTGTAGACCAGGATGGCCTTGAACTCACAAAGATCCGCCTGCCTCTGCCTCTCAAGTGCTAGGATTAAAGGCGTGCACTACCACGCCCGGCATTGAGTTCTTAAAGTAGGGGAACCACAAATTTTTATATGGAGTCTACATGTTTCCTAAAGATATTGCGATAAACAATGCTAGATTCTCAGAAAATTTTCCTAATTATTCTATGTTTTCCTACCATGATAAAGTTTTTTCATTTAAGTGACATTTATTGTAGATTGTATAGCTATGAAGAGCTGAATTTGAATAGTAAATAATCAACTTGAAAGTCTCATACAAAGATTTGAATAGAGTTGATGGAGGTTCCATTTTAACATTTCTGGGAATTGGCACTACAATGATTAGGAAGAGCTGGAAAGGCAGGGCATAATGAATTCTACATAGTGAGTTCCAGGCCAGCTAGACTTACACAGTGAGGTCCTGTCTGAAAAAACAAAACAGAAGCAAAAAAAAAAAACAGCAAGAGATATTTTTCAAGATTATGTTCTTTATAAAAAAATTGGTGTCAGGGCCTATCTCTAATGGTAATCCTTTTATTTAAGCTAATTTGTGTCTTATTTTCATATTATCATTTCCAAAGTTTTTTTTTATGTTGAATTTGGCTCTATATTTCTTCACCAATGAGTAATGACCAGAAAAATAGAATCTTCTCTTAAAAATCTGTGCTATCTTCCAGTTACCTAATTGTATGACAATCTGAGCAACATCAATGTAATCTGAAAACAACTGTGCTCTATATTGTAGAATCCCTTAAAAAAAAATAAACAAATAAAGAAAAAAAATTCTGTGCTATCTTTTAAAAAGCCTTTACCTTATACCTTTTAAAATAGTTGAGATGAAGAAGTATGGAATGCAAACTAAATTTAGTTTTGCTTTGAGCTGTTATTACTGCAGAATTTAAAGGAAAACATTTCATATCACCATGCAGAAAAGCTTGTAATGGTTTAAGCTGAAAAAATAAAATGAGATGACTTTTTAAAAAGAACACTTGACCACTACAGTGGATTATTATATAATCAAGGATATTATTGAGTGTATTGTACTCACAGCATTTATGATTATTTTCAACTTTATAACACTCTGTCCTATATTACAGTAACATTGTTCATCATTTAACTTAAACAAGTTTTTAAGTCTGCTGTTATATATAGTTCTCCAAATCAACCCCTATCTCAACCTGGTCCTTTTTATTTATTTATTTATTTATTTTTAATTTTTATTTATTTCCGTATGTGTATGAATGTATTGTCTGCATGCAAGTCTGTGCACCCGTGACGTGCAATGCCGCGGAGGTCAGAAGAGGGTGTCGGATTCCCCTGGAACTGGAGTTCTCCTGGAATTGGAGTTTCAGACGGTTCTCGGCCGCCATGTGGGTGCTGGGGATTGAACCCGGGTCCTCTGCAAGAGCGGTCGGCGCTCTTAACCGCTAGGCCATCTCTCCAGCCCAACCTGGTCCTTTTTAAAAAAATGTTTTTTATTAGTATGTACTAATTATACATAATAGGTTTTATTTGACATTTTCTTTTCTTTCTTTCTTTCTTTCTTTCTTTCTTTCTTTCTTTCTTTCTTTCTTTCTTTCTTTCTTTCTTTCTTTCTTGCTTGCTTGCTTGCTTGCTTTCTTGCTTGCTTTCTTGCTTTCTTGCTTTCTTTCTTGCTTGCTTGCTTTCTTGCTTTCTTGCTTTCTTGCTTTCTTGCTTGCTGTCTTTCTTGTCTTTCTTGTCTTTCTTGTCTTTTGACAGGATCTCCCTGTAGCCCAGCTGGCCTGGAACTCACTCTGTAGACCAGGCTGGCCTTGAACTCACAAAGATCCAGCTGCCTCTGCCTCCCGAGTGCTAGGATTAAAAGCATGCACCACGACACCCAGAGTGACATTTTCATAAACATACATGATATATCTGTCATATCTACCCTTTCCCCCATTACCTTCTGTTAATTTCCCTCCCATTAATCCCCTTCCTCTTCCCAACTTGCTCCTCTACTCTCAAGTCTTGTATGTGACACCCTACCCTAATCAGTTTCATTAGGTTTATAGGACCATGGGTGGAAGTTTGCTCACAGGAGCTTATGTACCTTAGCAGTGGTTACAGAAATGAAAATGTCTGTCTTTCCTCCATCAACTATAAATCCTCAGGGAGATGTAGATTCCTTTAAATCCCCTCCCCTTCCATAACAGGTTTTTGACAACCCCAGTGTTGTGGATATTTTGTGCAGGTAATCACAGGTTCTGTAAGTTCAAGATTACAACAGTTATCCCATGCTTGGAGTTAGCATTTCATGCAGCTTCTCCTACTGGCTCTACATTCTTTCTGATTGTTCTTCTGTGATGTTCCCTGAGCTCTGGAAAGGACATCATAGATATCCTTATTTTTGACTAGACATTTAACAGTCATTATTCTCTATACTTTTGACCAGTTAGGCATCTCTACAGACATCGATCATCATTTTAGAAAGGAGCTTCAATGACCAAAGCTGACAGCAGCACTAACTAATCAGACTTAGTTATTTTAGTCACATAGCATACATTTACCCAAAACAACAGTAGTAGTCTTTCCCTACTGGGGCTTTTTATCTCCCAAGGCTTGAGCTTTTGACTGAATTTAATAGTCCCAAATGTCAGTTCCTTCCTGTGGAACAGGGATCAAGTTCAATCAGAAAGTGGCTGGTTATACCCATAACAGACTTGCCCCTATTGTACCAGTAGGCTCATCTTGCTTGGCTTGTTTTTATTGTTAAATGCTGGGTTCACAACTGAGTAAGATTGTTGATGATACAGTGGCAGTTCTCCCCCAGCAGCTTGCATAGTGTCATCTTTCCACAAGCAGGAGCAAGCTTCCAGTCTAGTTCCAGGTTGATTGGAACTACCTCTCCCCCCTTAAAGATCCTTCCTCAGTATTTAACTTGGTCTCTTTGTTTTGTTTTACTTTGTTTTTGAGACAGGATTTTTTTTTTTTAAATTTATGTGTATGAATGTACTGTCTGCATGTAGGTTTGTGCACCCATGTCGTGCAATGCCACGGAGGTCAGAAGAAGGTGTCAGATTCCCCTGGAACTGGAGTTCTCCTGGAATTGGAATTACAGACGGTTCTCAGCCACCATGTGGGTGCTGGGGATCGAACCTGGGTCCTCTGCAAGAGCGTTGGTGCTCTTAACCGCTAGGCAATCTCTCCATCCCCGAGACAGGATTTTATTCTGTAGCCCTGCTTGATTCAAACTTGTGATCCTCCTCCCTTAGCTTCCCTAGTATTCAGATGATAGCAGTTTATCCCCATTTCTTGCTGTGCACATGGTTTTTCTTAAATATTTTTCTCTAGTTTATCCCTCCTTACTCTAATTAAAACTGATTAACCTTGTTTTACTAAAACAAATTAACTTTAAGGAAGAAGATATGTTTTTGGCATTTCAGAAGTCTGTTATGAAATTCTCTGATGAGCAAAATGTGGTCAGAAGCTTATAGTGAAACTAACTGACAGAGTTACACTTTATAGAAATGATAGACGAGGGCTGGAGAGATGGCTCAGCGGTTAAGGGCACTAACTACTCTTGCAGAGGACCCGGGATTTGATTTCCAGCACCCACAGGGTGGCTAAGAACCATCTTTTTATTTTATTTATTTTATTATTTTTATGTGTATGAGTGTACTGTCTGCATGTAGATTAGTCTTTAAGCCAGGCATGGTGGTAGGGCATATGCATGCCTTTAATCCTAGCATTCAGGAGCAGAGGCAGGTGGATCTTGTGAGTTCAAGGCCAGCCTGGTCTACAGAGTGAGTTCCAGGACAGCTGGGGCTACAGGGAGACCCTGTTTCAAAAAATACCAAAAAAAAAAAAGGAAGGAAGGAAGGAAAGAGGAAAAGAAAAAAATGGTAGGCTTGCTTTACTGGTAGAACAATTTTTTAAAAAATATTTTTTTAAATTTTTCTTAGTTTTGTATGTGTATGAATGTACTGTCTGCATGTAGGTTTGTGCACCATGTCATGCAATGCCACGGAGGTCAGAAGAGGGAGTTGGATTCCCCTGGAACTGGAGTTAAAGATGGTTTTCAGCCGCCATGTGGGTGCTGGGAATCGAACCTGGGTCTTCCACAAGAGCAGTCGACGCTCTTATCCGCTAGGCCATCTCTCCAGCCCAGAACAACTTGTTTTTGATGTGCTATATTTGGTTTGTTATAAGGAAAATCTGAATAAGAATAGAATTAGCAGACAGGCAGATCTTTGTGAGTTCAAGGCCAGCCTGGTCTACAGAGTGAGTTCCAGGTCAGCTGGGGCTACAAGGAGACCCTGTCTCAAAAAGACAAAAAAAAAAAAAGTAGCTATTTAATAAAATCAGTATAAACTTGTACATTTATGATTCATATTCATCATATCCTCATATCATAAAATATCTTGTTTACATTGAAAAGAAATATTTGAGAGCAACATTTATTAATTTAGGATGCTTTTTACTGTCCTAAGAAAGAGACATGGAAACATCATGATTGCATTATAAAATTTAACGTGATTATCATCAATATATAGAATAAATTCTCTTCTGATAATTTTCAAGTTGTCCCTAACAAAAGTTGAGTAAACTCCATAATTTTGCATGTGTGTTACGTATAAATGCCAAAATAGAATTACCTATTGATTAAGGTAAATTGGAAATTTTGACTTAGGACTGAGGCTGTGTCTCAAGGATAGAGTACTTGCCTGGCACACATGAAGCCGGAGGTTCATTTCCCATTATTTTCCTCCCCTTCCCCCTCCCCTCTCTCCCCCTTCCCCCTCCTCCCCTCTCCCCCTTCCCCCTCTCTCTTCTACCCCCCTCTCCTCTCCCTCTTCCTCTCCCCTCTCTCCCTCCCCCTTCTCCCCCCTCCCCCCCTTTCCTTCACCCTGTTTTTCTTTTTTATCACCTCCTGTTTTTCTCCCTTCCTCCCTTCCCCTTCCTCTGTCCTGCCTGCACACACACACAAGTAACCCACATGTGCTAGAATACACCTTTAAATGCAGAACTTATGATGGCTAAGGCAGGATGATCCTAAGTTTGAGACCTGTCTGGGCTACATGACAGAGTCCTATCTTAAAAACAAAATAATTAGGGGATTGGGCAATGGTGCCATGGTTAAGGAAATTTTCATGAAGACTAGAGTTTGGATTCCCAGGTACTATGTAAATTCATGGCAGCCCATATTTAATTCCAGCCCATATTTTATTTGAAAGGCAGAGCAAAGTAGCTTGGAAGATTAGACTGAGAAACCCTGCCACAGTGAATAAAAAGGAAGAGCAGTGGAAGATGATTTCCAACATCAATCTCCACCTCCACATCCATGCTCACCCACACATGTGCACCCACTCAGATGGAAATGTACATACATGCACATCACATAAACACACATGAGAAATGGAAAAACATATATGAAGAAACTAGTTATGCCGGGCATGGTGGCGCACGCCTTTAATCCTAGCACTTGGGAGGCAGAGGCAGGCGAATTTTTGTGAGTTCAAGGCCAGCCTGATCTACAGAGTGAGTTCCAGGACAGCTGGGGCTACAGGGAGACCCTGTCTCGAAAAGACCAAAAAAAAAGAAAAAAAGAAACTAGTTATTTAAAAAGATTTGTTTCTTCATCTTTAACCATGCAGCTTTACTCTCATGAGTTTAGATAAATATATCTTGACTAAAGATATTTATCCAGAATTCATTATAATTTCAGCTTGCTAAAGCTCCAGGATATTTAGTATGAACTACAATTCCATAATATTATAACATTAATAGAACATGGACCTGTGTTTTCCAGAAGATAATGACTCTTTATCTCAATGACTTTAAATAGTGGAAAATGTTGATCAGTTTCTGTTCTGAGCTTCAGAATTATTCAACACTGATAATAGTAATTTTACTTGTTGTTTTTGGATATACTAAATCCTGTATAATTGTGGATATTTAGATTTATGTGTGTGCAGATTGGTGAGAATCAAACGCAGGGTTTTGTGCATGCTAGACAGTGCTCAACCACTGCATTATTCTCTCATCCCTTTTTTGACCTTAAACACTTGTGAATCTCACTGGTTTTTTATATATATATATATATATATATACACACACATATGTATATATCTTTGTAATATTTTCATAGAAAATGATAAAGGCAAAATATACAAAAGACTCAGTGAAAATAGAATTCTAGTTTTAGAGCTAGTCTGGATCATACTGATTATTGAATCCATCCTAATCAATTTATTAAATGGTTAATAATCTACCAGGCATTTGGACTACATCTGTAGTCATTGCCAATATTAATAGAAAGACTGTCTTGTAGAATTCCTCCAAGAGACAGAAACAGCATCCTACAAGCAATCTTCCCTGTCCTCTAACTTGAAAACAAAGTAGTTACCTCAAATTAAATTTGCTAACAATAATACAGTTCAGTAACCTTTTTTTTTTTTTTTTGTCTTTTTGAGACAAGGTCTCTGTATAGCTCCACCTGGCCTGGAACTCTTGTAGACTGGGCTGGCCTTATCTCACCGAGATAATCCACCTCTGCCTCCCGGGTCCTGTGATTAAAGACGTGCATTGTCACACCCAGCTTTTAGTAAACTTTTAAATCAAGAGTCTTAAAAATAAATTGCCAACCCCAATCTTATATATAATACATCTTGGATGTATAATACATATTTCCTGGGGCAAGGAAAAGAAAGCCCTTAAAATCTTTTGGGTGCCTTGTTTTGTTAGTAAGACTACTTAGCTGGCTGGAAACAGTTGGGCTGGAAACAAGCCTCCTGTTGCAGTCAGTGTTCCAGGTATTTGGGATTATAGGTATACACCACTGATTTTTGCTGGATCTAATTAATTGGTTAATTTATTCAATTAACGTGTATGTATGTATACATGTGCCATGGTATATGTATTGAGGTTAGAGGACAAGTCGGGAGAGTCATATAGGTTCACATGCCATATGGGCTTGAGTGATTAAAACTCAAGTCAAGCCTGGAAAGATTGCTCAGAGGTCGAGAGCACTTGCAGAATGCCTGGTTTCAATCCCCAGCACCCATATCAGTTAGCTCACAACTGCTTATAACTCCAGCTCTAGGGAATGTGATGTCCTCTTCTGGCCTCTCTTGGCACTGCATGTATGTGGTGTGACACAGGAACACATTCTGAGGAATGCACACACATGTACATAAAAGAAATCTTAAAAAAAAAAAAAAACCAAATGATCACGTTTGATACAAGTCTTGCCTTTACCTTTGACACATCCCACCAGCCCCCTTCTGGCTCTTAATATCCTATAAACATTTTCTCCTCACCAAAACCTAATATAATTAATTAATTAAAAGATACTTCATGTACTTATTTGTTCTATGGTTAGCAAAGTCAATCTGGAAAGAATAATACTGATTGTTTTCTTTAGTAGCAAATAAAGTAATTAAAAGATATATTCTAACTTGAAGACTATAGCAAACACTTAAGTATGGGTTCCAAGTTTATTTCTATTCAAGGGATTGAGTGTGGACTATATGGAGTCTAAAAAATTCACTAGTAGTATGATTTTTGTCTTATTAATTACTGTTGTAGTAAAGAAATATCAATATCTGCTACTGTTTTCTTAAATATATGGCTATTTTATTAGGAGTTTCATTCACCAAAATCATAAAAATATGCCTTGTATTTTTTTATGTTGTGTATTATGTATGGACCTGTGTGTACAAGTAGCAAACATTTTGTGTGTGTGTATATGTGTGTGTGTGTGTGTGTGTGTGTGTGTGTGTGTGTGTAGGCAGGCCAGATGTCAACACTGGGTATCTTCCTTAGTTCTTCACCTTGTTTTTTGGCTCAGTCTCTCATTGAACCTGATGCTCATCTTGGGCAGGACTAGCTGGCCAGTGAGCTCTGGAGATCCTCCTGTTTTGACCTTCTCAGAGCTGGGATTATAGGCACATGTGTTTGTTTTTTTATTGTTGTTTTTTGTCAGTACATGCAAAGCAAGCACTTTACTGACTAAAATATCTTCTGAGCTCTTTCATATATTATTGTTCAGTGTTAAATATTGTAATGAATTGGTGTCTTACTCATTCGTAACCATTATGCTGCTTCTTCATCATTATTAGAAATATTCCTAGAATATTTAGAGTTGATGAGCTATCTCTTCAAATTTGTATATTGGGCCATGTATGGTGGAAAAGCTGTAATCCCAGCATTTGGGAAGCTCAGGCAAGAGGAATGAATGTGAGCCCACAGCCAACCTGAGTAGCATAGCAAGACATCTTCCTTTCCCCCACCAAATTTTTCCCATTTATTACTTTCTTACATTTTTAAAAATCCAGGTATTTCTGAAATATTCTGAAATTTTTTATCTGGAAGTTTTTCTTTTTCTTTTTCTTTTTTTATTTGGTCTTTTTTTTCGAGATAGGTCTCCCTGTAGCCCCAGCTGTCCTGGAACTCACTCTGTAGACCAGGCTGGCTTTGAACTCACAAAGATCCACCTACCTCTGCCTCCCAAGCGCTAGGATTAAAGGTGTGTGCCACAACGCCTGGCCCTATGTGGAAATTTTTCAATTCTTGTTTTTTTTTTTTTCTTGTCTCTTCCCTTTAAACTAGTGAAAGCTTTATTTGAGAAATATATTTGTCTTGGGACAGGGCTACCAAGGCCAAAACTTATCATTATACAATATAATCTTCATGCTCTTTAAGTTTACCTTCTGACTTTCAAATTTTTGTTAGATATCTTAAATCAGTTTTTCTTTAGGAATTGATTTAAGAGACAAAAACATAAATATAAAATAAAAAATTATAGCCGGGCATGGTTGGCACACACCTTTAATCCCAGCACTTGGGAGGCAGAGGCAGGCAGATCTCTGTGAGTTCAAGACTAGCCTGATCTACAATAGTGAGTTCCAGGACAGGTGGGACTGCAGGAACACCCTGTCTCAAAAAGACAAAAAAAACCCCAAAACCTTACAAGTTGAATTTCATCTGAATTAAAATTCTCCTTAAAACCAGTTAAGAAAATGAAAAGACAATTTATTTTCTGGAAAAAGTTGTAAAATAAATATAAATGATTCATATTCATAGCATTAAAACTGACAATATTAAGTGCTTGTAAGGGAGGAATTCTCTATATATTATAGATGGAAATAGAGAATGTTGCAGCTATATTCAAATATGATATGGTAATTTCTTAAGAAAGTTAAGTAATTTGCATGTGACCCCACAATTCTACTTTTAGGGATTTATCCAAGAAAAACAGGGGGTGCTGGAGAGATGGCCTAGTGGTTAAGAGTGCCGACTGCTCTTGCAGAGGACCCGCATTCAATCCCCAGCACCCACATGGTGGCTAAGAACCGTCTTTGACTCCATTCCAGGGGAATCCAAGATCTCCGCAGCATTGCACAACATGGGTGCACAAACCTGCATGCAGACAGTACATTCATTCACATTAAAGAAAAAGAAAAACAGAGGGAAGAAAGTCCCCACAAGTCCTTTAGGTATATTTGTTAACAGTCATATTTACAGGTGCCCCCAATAGAAACTGTGGAAGTGTCCCTTAGCTAGGGAATAATGAACTGGATTAATCATTCAAATTTCAATAATGGACATAGATCTCAAAAACATTTTTGTTAAGTGAGAGAAAACAGACACAAAAGCCTTATATTATGTGATTCTGAAATAAAACACAGCTAAGAATCAAAATACAGAATTGCTACAGTAGGTATAGAACTGATGTGAAAGGACCCTAAGAAATATAACTGCTTTGTTTGTGGTTGTATTTAAAAGCTATGTGACTTTGTCAAATTTTGTACAATTTTAACACTACAATGGATGGGTTGTAGTGTTATCTCAATAAATCCAATAAAAGTGTGGGCATGTTCTTAAAATAGTGATTGGCTATGATTTTGTCAGTGTAGGTAAGTATATTTTTATATTTTAATATTTAAAAAATGGAAACTGCAACAGTAAACCTGAAAAGTCCAGAAAAATGGGACAGTTATAAAACCTTTAATCAGTTTCTATTTTGTGCTAAAGGAAGGGAAGAGAAAGGGGAAAGAAAAGTGAGGGAAGGAGGGGTCCTTCCTATATTCAGAAGTTAGAAACAATCAGGTTATCCAGTCCACAGTTGACTTACAGCATTTTGTTGTTGTTTTGTCTTTTCTTTTATAGATTATCTGCGTCAAAGTTATGGGCTATCTATGGATTTTAATTCGCCAAATGATTATAATAAATTGGTGCTTTCATTGTTATCTGGACTCCCAAATGAAGTCGACTTTGCTATTAATGTATGCACTCTCCTATCAAATGAAAGCAAGCACGTCATGCAACTTGAAAAAGATCCTAAAATCATCACTTTATTACTTGCTAATGCCGGGGTGTTTGATGACAGTAAGTTTTAGCAAATGTTAAATGCATTTTTATAGAAGTGTTAACTTTTTTTCAAGTTTATAAGGAGAAAAATACTTTGTCAGTAAAATGCCTTCCTTATTTGCTTTTTTAAGAAAATTAAATAAGTATATAAGGTAATAAATATTTGGAGTTTTTACACCTTAAACACTTGAGTTCCTCTCATTGGAGCTTTTGACTTAGAAATCCTTGGTCTTGTTTAGAGTTATATAATATTTGGATAATATTTGAAAGACTGTTTCTTAGAAAATTCTGATAAAAAGTACAACCTCAAAGAAAATACTTTTAAAGCCTATTTCTTCTAGCTGTTACTTTAAAATAAAATAAGCATTTTTAGGTCAAAATATTTGAATGTATGCTCTCTAAAAGTCAAAATTTTATGAACTATTTCATATTGTTTTCATTGTAGGATTTACCACTTGTGGGTTTTCATGAATCAAATTATTTTCCCTGAAATTGTATCTTTACGCTTAGTTATAGCAAGAACCAATTGCTCAATTTTCTAATTGTATGTGAATAGAAAGCTTAATATATTTTGAAATCTTTTCTTGCTTCTGATTTTATTTTATTTATTTATTTATTTTTATTTATTTATTTATTTTTTTGGTCTTTTCAAGACAGGGTCTCCCTGTAGCCCCAGCTGTCCTGGAACTCACTCTGTAGACCAGGCTGGCCTTGAACTCACAAAGATCCGCCTGCCTCTGCCTCCCAAGTGCTAGGATTAAAGGCATGTGCCACCACGCCCAGCTGATTTTATTTTATTTTATTTTATTTATTTATTTATTATTTATTTATTTATTATTTATTTATTTAGTCCGTCTTTTTGAGACAGGGTCTCTCTGTAGCTCCAGCTGGCCTGGAACTCACTATGTAGACCAGGCTGGCCTTGAAGTCAGAGAGAGAGATCCTTCTGCCTCTGCCTCTGGAATGCTGGGATTAAAAGTGTGTGGTACCATGCCTGGCCAATTTTTTAACATATCTCGTGAAATTTGTTTGAGAAAATAGTTTCTTGTTTTCCATTCTTCTACCAACCCCTAAATCCAATTATAATCTTTTTTGTTGAAAGATGTAAACATAAAGTATCAACATATATTAAAATTATTTTATCTTATACAAAGATATATGGAACACGGTCCCATAAAGTCATATGGAACACAGTTTATGAGAGGTTTGTAGCATTGTAGAGATTTGTACATTTTTATTTTTAACTTTAAATAGAAGAGTTTTCAAAAATTAATCTATTTTTGTATAATTTGATTTGAATAATGTAGCAAACCTTTCAACCAGTTTTATTTGGAGTTATCTAAGTTATCTAAAGAGTCTTTGAGCATGTCCTTTGTTTGTTTGTTTTGAGACATGGTCTCCCTATGACCCCACTTGTCCTGGACCTTGCTATGTAGACCAGGCTGGCCCCATCTCACAGAGATCTACCTGCCTCTCCCTCCTGGCTGCTAGGACTAAAGGCCACCATGTCCACCTCTAAGTCTTTGAAATTGCCGTGTACTTAATTTATATGAAACAAAAAAATGGAAATAATATAAGTATAAGTTAAACTTACTCTACATGAAATATTCTGGATTATATGAGGAAGGAACAAAGACTATTTTTTTCTGTTTTTGTTGTTACTTTAAATATGTAAATTTGTTGAATTTTCATCTGTGATTTATGGTATTTTACTTTGCTCTATCAAATACAACTTTCAGAATTTAATAATGGACTTCAAAGTTGTTTCCCCCGTCTTTAAAACCTAAAAATGAGGCTTTGTGGGTTTTGGGGTTTTTGTTTGTTTGTTTGTTCTGTTTTGTTTTTGGTCTTTTTCAGACAGGGTCTCCCTATAGCCCCAGCTGTCCTGGAACTCACTCTGTAGACCAGGCTGGCCTTGACTCACAGAGATCCAGCCTCTGCTTGGACTAAAGGCATGCAACACCACACCCAGCAACTTTGTTTTCAAATTAGAATGACTGTAATGAATTTAAATGGAATTACATATGAATAATAACTTAGCTATATAGGGCAGAAGCATTTTTATCAGTTTTTGTATATGAAGGCATGACTTTTTATATGCCCAATTTATCTTCTTGCAGTCTTTAGTCATGGTTCATTTATACTATAGTGATCTTAAACATTAATAATTTAACAAGCTGGGTGTGGTGGTGCATGCCTTTAATCCCAGCCCTCCAGAGGCAAAGATTGGCAGATCTCTGTGAGTTCAAGGCCAGCCTAGTCTACAGAGCGAGGTCCAGGCCAGCTGGGACTAAAGGGAGACCCTGTCTCAAAAAAAAAAAAAAAAATTTAACAAATACTATTAATAAGGAATGTTTCTATCAACAGTAAAAGAAAGTCTGAAGTTCTCCAATACATGGGAATTTTCCCATGATGATACTCCATACTTAAAGTAGTTTTGGGGTTGGGGAGTTGGTTCAGTGAGACCACAGTTTGGATTACCAGAACCCACCCAAAGTTGGGGTCCAGTGTTATGTATCTGTAGTCTCAGAGTTCTTGTGGCAAGACGGGAGGCAGAGACAGGAGAATGTCGAGAAGCACAGACCACATCTTTAAGACCCTGTTCCAAGGTGAGGCCCTACACCCAAGGTTGTCCTCTGACCTCCGTACATACACCATGGACTACACACACCTTTGGTTGTGCGTGGACACGCCTCATAGAGCATACACACAAAGAATGCAGTGTTGGTTTTCTTTGAATATAATTTTCTTTGGAGAATTTTCCTTAAAGGCAATTTCATTTGTGTGGATGGTCCCCCCCCCCCACAAAATGCCATTTTAGAGTATGAATTACATAATCATTTCTGAAAATCAATATTGAGATTTTTCAGTGATAACAATAGCATCAGTTTGGTTCTTTAATATTTTGTTATCTAGAAATGGAAACTTGTATAGAAAACACTAATCTTCATTTTTTTTTCTCTTTACTGAATATATAACTTTTTAAGAAATGTGATTTTTAAAAAAAGATTTATTTTTAATTATGTGTTGTGTAGGAGTTTGTTGGAGTCGAGAAAAGGCAATAGGAACCCATGGAGAGGGAGTTGTGAATCTACCACTCACCTGTTCTTGGACCTGAACTTAGGTTCTCTGAACAGCACTATATGCTCTCATGTTCTTCACTGCTGGGCCATCTCTCCAGCTTTTGTTTTGTGTTGCTGGGGATCTAGCAAACTAGGGTCTGTTCTCTACCAATAGTAAGTCCTTAGTGGAAATTGTGTAGTTTTTAGTTTGTAAAAACACAGGTTTCTTAAGTTCCATAATTTAAAAAATAATATTTTAAAAGATTGTCATTTACTATGATTTACTGGTAATAACTACTACTCTAGTTTACTGTAAAACACAATTATTAGTGACTAAGATATATTGAAATGTATAATGTAGTTTTATTGTTTTTCAAAGCTACATAATGCGAATTAATCGCATTTGTACTTTTTGTTCTTTTAGCTTTAGGATCATTTTCTACTGTGTTTGGAGAAGAATGGAAAGAGAAGACTGATAGAGATTTTGTTAAGGTAATTCATATAAACTGAAATGTTAAACCATTGAGGCTTATGTACCCAAGCCAACAGGAAATCAAATGGTTGCTTGTTTTATGTACCCAATTACACAGATACTGTTCTTTTTTGGACAGGGTCTCCCTGTAGTTCCAATTCAGCTGACCTGGAACTCACTACATAGACTCGCTCTCTGTCTATTTCTGCCTCCCTCGTGCTGGGATCAAAGGCATATGCCATCATGCCAAGCCATGTTGCTGTTTTCTTCTTATATACCTGTATATTTACTTATATACCTGTTTCTAGATTGATTAAATAGAACATTTTTAAGGATATCTAACGAACGTTAATGAAATCCTTATTTTATTTTTATTGACTTCTGGTACTCTGAAACTAAAATAATAGCAATAAATTTTTATGTCTCCTTGTTTCAACTTGTAACCTTGAAGAATTCCACCAAACTTTATTTTTATGTGTACTCTAAAATTGGAAATAGAATTCCAAATCTATGATCAAATCTTCAAAGAGACATGACTGTGAGTAATGACTAGTTATAATTTATGGGAAAATATCTGTGAATATATTTTTGAAAAGGGTCTGTGAATGTAGGTAGATAGGCAAATCCAAGCGGTTGACTTCTCCTTTCAGTTCTTGTACTCCAGAGGCCAGCCAGGGTAGATAGTATGACCTTTTCTCAAAAAAACCCACAGCTGCTGGGTATGGAGGCTCATACCTGTAATCCCAGTCCCCTTTAAACTGAAATGAGGTTTACTCTGAGTTTTAGGCCAGCCTAGGTTACAGATAGCAATTCCAGGCCAGCCTGGGCTACATGATGAAACATGGGTTCAAAAAAACCAACCCAAAAATAGGATACTTCCTTTATTTTTTATCTGAGTGTATAATCTGTCATGTTATCAGTAATATAACATGAATCTTAAACATGATATGATTACACTTTTTTTTCCTTTATCTTTTCTTTTTTTCTTTTTCTTTTAGCCCCAGCTAGCCTGGAACTCACTCTGTAGACCAGGCTGGCCTTGAACTCACAGAGATCCACCTGCCTCTGCCTCCCAAATGCTAGGATTAAGGCATGCGCCACCATGCCTGGATTAAAGACGATTCTTAGCTGCCATGTGGGTGCTGGGAATCATATCCCAGTTCTCTGCAAGAGCAGTTGGTATTCTTAACTGCTGAGCCATCTCTCCATCCCCAGCTGGGTTTCTTTGTTTTTGTTTTTTTTTCCTTGCAGCTTTGCTTTGATGGGTTTCTTTACTTACTGTGTATATCACATGCTTAAATCTTCCAAAAAAAAATCCTTACAGAATGTATTACTAATTAATTTGACTGCTGGGGCATTTTTCTTTTATAACATGTTAACTTTTTCTTTACCTAAGAAGAAATAAGTTATTGTTAGACATTCATGATCAGTGACTCATAAAAGTAATTTTACCAAAAGAATATTCTAAATTTGCTCATATTTTGTCATGTAAAATATTCTTTTATTTTTTAGTAAATAATTAAAAGCTAATATGGCCTATATATTTTAATGATGTGATGTTCAGTAGCATTTTTGTGTTTATAAAAGTTTTTTTATGAAAAAGTTACATTATGAAATATACATTTTAAGTAAAGTTATTATTATATAAACAAAAATTTAGCTATAAGTTAAATGTGTAACTGGGTATCTTGTTAATTCTAGTAAAGCTGTTCAGCCTAATGATAATGTCTCACAGTATGTTAATCCCTTATATTCTATTTCAGCTATGAATTTTATCAGTCTAGTTTTCATTTATTTCTCTGAAATACTGCACTTTTGAAGACATTAAAAGAGAAATGCTGGTTTGAAATCACTGTATTTGTTTTTTCATTGTTTTTCTATTGACTCATATAGTAGACACCTAGCCCGAGGAGACTGAAGAGCAGGCTGACAGCAGACAGTTTATGGCATGGTTTATCATCTACAACTCAGAGACAGCCTCTTTTGTGTCCCTTCTAAGAGTATTATATTTGCAGATTTCTAACTACAATAGAGATTCATTTCAATTCCTTCCATAACAACAGCCAGAGATCAAATAATCATATTCTCACCTCACCTATCATGTCAAGCCCTTTGTATGGAATTAGATATTTCCTTAACTCCAGAAAATAGATAATGAAATTTTAAGTTACACAGAATATTTATACATTCAGTCACAATGGGGAGTATAGTATAATCATTAATCACATGAAATCAGAAGACATAAATGTATTGAAGAGTTTATGATCCCCACTGTTGGTTTTCTTTTAATTTTTACTGTTCATACATCTTTATTTTTACTATGTTCTTTGAGTTTAAGATGTTGCACTTTGCCAACTTAATTTGATGCTTAGATGATGTATGTTTTATAACAGACATTATACTATACTACATATATTTAAGATCATAAATTCCTCAAGTACACTTTCAAACTTAGTTTTATATGTTTGTGATACCATGTTTTCATCACAACTTAGTTTAAAATACTTTATTTCCATTCTGTTCCCCTTTTCATACATTGAATTGTTTAGAAAGGAATTTTCTTGTTTTTCAGAAGTACATGATTATATTTCAGCTTTTAAAAATTAATTTCTGGCTTTATTTTGTTCTACTAAGAGAAAATGCACTCAGTGTAATTTTAACCTTTGAAATGTTTTTAGCTTTTATTTTATAGTCTAACATTAGTCAAGTGTTTTTATTACATGTATTTGAAAATAATATTGCATATGTGTATATATTTTTAAGCATATTATTTTTAATTTGTGTGTGTGTGTGTGTATGTGTGTGTGTATGTTTTGCTTGCATGTATCTAAGTGCCTTGCCCACAAAGGCCAGAAGAGGGTATCATATCCCCTGGAATTGGAGTTTCAGGTGGTTGTTAGCTGTGATATGGATGCTGGGAATCTAACCTAGTTCCTCTGGAAGAACAGCAAGTGTTCTTAACCACTCAGCCATTTCTCCAATGCCTTGTGTGTGTGTGTGTGTGTGTGTGTGTGTGTGTGTGTGTATTCATCAGGCTAACACTATTAATTACATTCTTATTTAACAGCACTGCTGTTTATTGTCTGCCTGTTGCATCATTTGGGTAGAGAAGAATGTTATTGCTTGCTTTGATTTTGGAAGTAACTCTCCTTATAGTTCCATCATGTTGTATTTGAATATTTTGAAACTATTTAATTCACTCAGACATATTTAATTTTCCAGACAATTAAACTCAGAAAGTTTCTTTTTCCCTTAATTACTTTGTTTTGTTTTGATATAAGTATGGACATTTCGTTTTATTGGTATTCTAGTTTCTTTTCTGTTGCTGTGATAAAATATGCTGACTAAAGCAACTTAGGGGAGAAAGGGTTTATTATAGCTCCTAGTTACCATTTATCATTTCAGGGAAGTCAAGTGGCAGGAACTTTATGCAGCTATTCCTGTCTGCAGTCAAGAGTAGAGAGAGGATGCATATTTGTACTTGGACATGCTTGTGCAGCCTTGTTCTTGGCTCACTGTCTCCACTCTTACACAGTTCGGGATCCTCTCTTTTGGGAAGGCTTCTATCCACAGTAGGCTAGCCTTCTCACCTCAAAATAATTAAGACAATCCCCTCAGACATGCCTGCAAGCCAATCTAATCTATACAGTGACCCCACTGCAACTCTCTTCCCAAGTGATTTTAGATTCTGTCAAGTAGACAATGAAAATAAACCATCTTTGGGCCAGGGAGATGGCTCAGACATTGAGAGCATTGGCTACTTTTGCAGAGGACCTGGACCCAGTTCCCAGCACCCCCTCGGACATTAGCAGTGACCTTACTCTACTTTCGGGGGATTCAGCAAGCCCTCTTCTGGCTTCCAAAGATATTGCATGTACATAGGTGCAGGGAAAACATTCATACACATAAAATCAAAATAAATAAAACAATTGGAGAAACATTAACCACCTTTCTTATCCTTATTTTCACTTGAGTATTTGAGAGCTACATAGGTGTGAATTTTATTTTTAAATTTATCTATGAATTGTTTTAATCACTTCTCAGATTTTGTTATGTTGACTTTCCATTATTTAGTGTGAGAGAGTGACTTTTTAAAAAATTTTTTTGGTCTTTTTATTACAGGAGCCTAAAAATCTTCCTAGCTATGTGATTCTGAGTAGGTTTATAGTATAGGGCATGAGTTGCCTCCTGTGGAGCAGGCCTCAGACAGAACCAGAAAGTGTTGGGTTATGCAAATACTAACGCCACTATTGTACCAGTGAGCACATGGGGTAGAGGAGTAAGAATATGATTTGATTTTTTTTTTTCAGCAAGATACATTATTTCCACTATTTTTAAGGGTCTATGAATGTTAAGTAGATAACCTGTTCCACAGAGGAAAATTAGACTTTCAGAATGCTCAGGACTACAGGGAAGTGAAGTGAAATACATATAATCCTTACTAATGACTTTATTGTTTCCTTTTATTAAAAATTTTATTTTTTATGTGTATGAATGTACTGTCTGCATGTAGGTTGGTGCACCCGTGTCATGCAATGCCATGGAGGTCAGAAGAGGGCATTAGATTCCCCTGGAACTGTAGTTAAAGATGGTTCTCAGCCGCCATGTGGGTGCTGGGGATCTAACCTAGGTTCTCTGCAAGAGCAGTCAGCAGTTAACTGCTAGGCCATCTCTCCAGCCCCCTATTATTTCCTTTTTTTGTTGTTGTATTTTTTTGTTTTGGTCTTTTTGAGACAGAGTCTCCCTTTAGTCCCAGCTGGCCTGGAGCTCTCTATGTAGACCAGGCTGGCCTTGAACTCACAGAGATTCACTTGCCTCTGTCTCCCGAGTGCTGGGATTAAAGGCATGCACCACAACCCAGCTGAGATAGTGACTATTTTTTTTTTTTTTTTTTTTTTTTTNGCTGAGATAGTGACTATTTTTTTTTTTTTTTTTTTGGTCTTTTCGAGACAGGGTCTTCCTGTAGCCCCAGCTGTCCTGGAACTTACATTGTAGACCAGGCTGGCCTTGAACTCACAAAGATCCGCCTGCCTCTGCCTCTGCCTCCCAAGTGTTAGGATTAAAGGCGTGCACCACCACGCCCAGCTAGATAGTGACTATTTTTTATGGTGACTATTTTGCCTCATGAGTTATATACAAGAGTGCTCTTCATTTACTATAAAATGCATTTTTAATTACTTTTATCTTCATCATTAGTCATATTAATTTTCATTCAATATTCATTGTGGTTAAAAGATGTGTTTTTTATGATTTCAAGCCTTTTAGATTAATGAACAGTTGTTTTATGGTCCACTGTATGGTCTTTGTTTATAAATATTTCTTGTGAACCGTAACAGAGTTTGTGTGCTGCTGTACTGAATAGAGTATCTGTCAATAACAGTTGATCTCAGGTTTATCGAGAAATGAAGTAGTGAAATTGCCAACTATGATTATAAATGTTCATATGCTTTTCAATTTTCTCAGTTTTTGCTTCATATGTGTGAACTTTTTTATCTTCATGAGCCCATGGTGTATATTAGCAATATTTCACAGGCCACTATTTTTCTGCTCACCCATTTTAACCCCCACCCCCACCCCCATGCTCGTGTACTTCATTATGTGTACTTGGTTGTTTTGAGACCAGGTTTCCCTGAGTCCCCAGCTGGCCTGGAGTTTGCTAGGTGGATCAGCCTCAGCTTGATCTCTCAGAAATCCCCCTTCCTCTGCCTGTGGAGTGCTGGGATTAAAGGCGTGTACCACTACACCCGATTTATGGATACTTTCTTTGTCATGTTTTAAATTTTCTATAGTTAAAATGTTGTGAATTTTTTTCTTTTTAGTTCTGTTTTTAAGTTTAAAATTTTTCATTTGGTTCTCTTTTATATTACCCATTTATTTCCTCATTGTGTTTATATTTTCCTTTAATTGCTCAAGCACATTAATTAGTACAGTTTTCTAAAGTCTTTGTTGTTTTTGTTCTTTGGGTTCTATTCTTGCTGAAAATTATTGTCTTGATTATGACTCATTTCTTAATTTGTTATATGTAGTTAATTTTTAACAGATGTAGATTTGTGAATATTGCATTATACATTTTAGCACCTTTTAAAGAATCTTAAACTTTGCTCTAGAAGGCTCTTATTTATGTTTTTGGAAGTATGTGGTTCTTTTTTTTAAATTAATAAGTAATAAATAATGAATACAAGCATCCTTCACATAAAACCAATTTGCAATTTGCAAGCAGCTATGCCCAAACTTATACAGCCCAAGGTCCCCATTGTCCAGCTGGAGGGGCTTGTATGTATAAGCATGTTTATCAAATAAGATTCCAGTCTATATTGCTGTAGTTTCACAATTCACCCCAATTGCAGCCCTTACATTCTACCACTCACCCTCTTCCACAGATTGTTTCCTAGGCTTTAGAAAAGGGGCACAAGTGGTTGAGAAGCAAAACAGTCTACTTTCTCTGGAGATGTTGTTTTAGACTCTGATCAGTTCAGGCTGTTTCCTTTCATGGGTTGGCAGTTTATCCAGGAATAATCTTTGAATCCAACTAATGAAGCAAAAGCAATTAGATATACAGGCATTTAAACATTACTAATTATTATGGTAGGTTACTTTGATATAGACACAGATGTTTGGATGGTATGCTATCCATGAACTATAGCTCTTTTTTTTTTTTTAATAATACTTGGTTTATTTTCAGTAGGTGAAATTCATAAAAAAATCACTATGAACCACTAGCTTGTATAGGAAGCCATTGGACTTAGGGGTCACAGTGGTTACCTCCCATTGTACACATAGTTTGTTTCAGATATTGGAGAAATCCATTTTCTTTTTTTTCCCCTTTTTTTAAATTAATTATTTATATATATATATAATTTTTTTTAATTTCAAATACAAGACCTGTGTCCCCTACCATCACCCCCCACCCCACACAGCTCATGCATTTCTGCTAAACATGCTTTCTCTCTTTCTCAGTCTTTCTCAATATTCTCCATGTGGAAGTTGACTGTTTTTGAGCAGAAGTTCACTGTTTCAGTCAGTTCTTTGATGCAGTCCTGCGATTGTTGTTGTTGTTTCCAAAATATGCATCACTCCCACTACTTTGGACAAAACTCAAGGGGCCATGCACAAGAAATACTTACACTAGGTAATTGGCACTTAGCATAGCGCTTCAGCTGGTTTCAGGAGATCTCAGATCCGACTATAGCTTTTTCTGTAAAAGATGATAAGGTCTTAACTGTGCGCTTATAACATCTCCTAACCAATGGAGGATGTAAGCTTGTGGAAATTCAGCCGTGAATTAATCCTCCAAGGAGAGAGCCTAAATAGGCAATTAGATTTGAATATACAGACATATGGCTGGCACTGCTGCACGGTATTTCCCGGCAGGTGAGGTGTAGCTGATTGCTGACAGAGGAGTCTTTGCTTGACTCAAGGAGACAATATTTGCTTTATTGTTTAAGTGGCCTTTGGTAACACTCTCTGGCATTCCAGAGACGAACTGTACACTTGCAAGTGTGGTCTCTATTCATCTTTCCCATGCTTATACCAGGTCTTCGACAAAAGGGACTTACCACCTTACTCATTGCGGACATCCCATCTTTTACAGGCAAAAAGCCTTTACCTTTTTGGGGGCGTGGATCTCCTAGCCAGCATCTCCTTGGCAAGGCTCTTATTTGTTTGTTATGTTCATAATTGTGGGGATTTTTTGTTTGTTGGTTTGCTTTTTGAGATCCCTGTAGCCCCAGCTGTCCTGGAACTCACTATGTAGACCACTCTGGCCTTGAATTCACAGAGATCTGCCTGCCTCTGCCTCTGGAAGTGCTGGGATTAAAGACAAAAAAAAAAAAAAAAAAAACAAGGTTTTTTTTTTTTTTTTTCCGAAAATGCTTAAAAATTTAATTAAAAATAAAATAATAATAGTTAAAAAATACACAGTGGATGAACGACACTGGAAATTGACCACTGTGCCTCCACCCCACCCCCCCGCCACTGGGCCTGTAAACCTACACACATATAAAGAACTCTTACATAGTAGCTTTGAAAACAAAACATCATTTTCACTCCACACACACACTCATGTATATTTAGTCCTAGCTGGTGTGGAGCTTGCTCTGTAGACCAGGCTGGCCTTGAACTCCATAGAGATCCACTTGCATCTGCCTCCTGAGTGCTGGGATAAAGGCGTACACCACACCATACCCAGCACTAAAGACAGTTTCTTAGCCACGATTGAGTGCTGGAAATCAAACCAAGAAAAATAATTTTTAAAAAAATATATTTTTTTTTTTTTATTTTATCATCTAGACTCCGTGTTGTCCCCTACATTCCCACCCCACAGAGGTTCACACATTCTGCACATGAATTTTTCATTTTTCTCTATCAGTCTTTTCTCAATATTCTCCATGGGGAAGTTGACTGCTTTGAACAGAGTTCACTGTTATCAGTCAGTTCTTTCAATGCACGTTCTGTTCTTGTTGTTGTTGTTTCAAAATATATACATCACTTTCCCGACATGCTTTGGGACAAGCGCAGGGGCCAATCACAGAAATACACTAGGTAATTGGCACTAGCACCTACAGATGAGGGATATCATTTGTCGTTTGTTTTTCTGGGACTGTGTCACTTCACGTAGCATGATCGTCCTCTATAGCTCCAGCCATTTTCTGCAAAGCTCATGATATCGTCTTCTTTACTGCTGCATAGAACCCCATGTGTACATGTACCCGCACATTTTCTCTCGCTATCACAATCATTCAGTTGAGGGGAATTTGGTCTGGTTCCAGCTCCTTGCTATTTTGGTGAAGGAGCTGAAAACAACATGGCTGTGCATGTATTCTCTGCGGTGGGATGAGTTTGAGGGTATAATGCTAGGAGTGGTATGGCTGGTTGGGTGGCAAGTTCATTTCCAAGTCTTCCAAGGGTTCCTGTCGCCACACTGGCTTTCCCTAGTGGCTGTATGAGGTTTTACACTCACCAGCAGTGGAATGAGTGTTCCCTCTTTCCCACACCTCTCCAGCACTTTGGTATCATTTTGTTTCTCTGATCCTAGCCCAGTCTTATTGAGGTAAGATGATATTCTTAAAGTGGTTTTGAGGGCTGGAGAGATGGCCTATGCGGTTAAGAGCGCCGGACCGCTCTGCAGAGGACCCGGGTTCGATCCAGCCCAACATGGCGGCTGAGAACCGTCTAAAGCTCCAATTCCGGGAGAATCCAGTTCCAGGGGAATCCGAGACCGCTTCTGACCGCTCTCCGTGTCATTGCATGACACGGGTGCCAGACTTGCATGCAGACGTACATCCATACACATACATAATATATTTAATTTATAAAAAAATTTTTTTTAAAAAAGTGGTTTTATTTGCATTCCTTAATGGATTAGTGATGTTGAACTTCTTAAAGGTGTTTCTCAGCCCATCTCTAATTCCTCACTTGTGAAGTCTCCTGTTCAGCTCTTTGCTCCAACTGTTTGAGTGATATGTTTTCTTTCTTTGTTTTTGAAGTATTTTTATTTTCTGGAATCGATGCTATTGTCAGAATGTTTCTGTCAGTGAAGGTTTCCTCCGCACTTGTTATGCCGTGGGATTTTCTTTTCACTTCTTGATTGTTTCTTTTGATGTACAGAAGCTTTGAGTTTGAATGAGGTCCCATTTGTCAATTGCCACCCTTAATTCTTGTGCAGCTTGCGTCTGATTTAGAATCTTTTCCTGACGCCTATGTCTTTGTAGTCTGCTGCCACTTTTTTCTTCTATTCTTGCCTTCAGAGTTTGGGGTTTCACTATTGAGGTCTTTGATCCATCTGGAGTTGACTTTGCACAGGGTGAGAGGTAGGGGTTTAATTTCATTCTCTACGAGTTGTTGATATTCCCAGTTTTGCCCGTTTGAACACTCTACTTGCTGAAGATGCTGTCTTTTCTCCATTGTGGCTTTCTTGGCCCCCTTTTTGCCAAATATAAGATGGCTGAAATTGTTGCTCAGGTTGGAATCTTCAGGTTTTGTTCCAGTTTCCAACAGGTCTGTTTTTGTGCCAGTAACTGGCTGTCTTTAATGACTATAACTCTGTAGTATATGTTTTGAAGTCTGGTATAGAGATCCACCTTTTGTAGCTCTTTTCGCTCAGGTGCTTTGGCTATTTTGGGGTCTTTTGTTTTTTCATGAATTTAAGGACTTTTATTTACAAGCCTGTGAAGAAAATCTTAGGGATTTTTATTGGACATGCATTAAATCTTCTTTCAATTTCTTTCTTATAAAGGTTAAATTTTTGTTGTAAGAGATCTTTGGTGTGTTTGGTTAGGTTTGTTCTGGTATTTTATTGTTGTTGAGGCTATTTTAAGTGGCGAACGGTCTCCTGAATTCTTTCTCGCGCTTGCTCGTTTGTCTTTTGGTGTAAAAGAAAGGCCATGATTTATTTTTATGTTATTTATTTATTTTTTTAGGTTAATTTTTGTATCCTGCCACTTTTGCTGAAGCTGTTAATCAATTTCTGGGAGTTTTCTAGTTGAGTTTTTAGCATGCCTTAAGTAAACAATCATGATCATCAGCAAAATAGGGATAGTTTGATTCCCTCTTTTCTAATTAGTACTCCTTTATTTAACTTTTCTTGCTTATTGCTCTAGCAAGGATTTTCAGCCTATATTGAAGAGGAGTGGGTGATAGGGGGCAGCCTTGCCAGAGTTCCTACCTTTAAAGGAATGTTTCTGTCATTCCCCATTTTAGGATGGATGTTGGCTGTGGGTTTCTTCTGTATATGGCTTTGATTATCATTGAGGAGTGATCCCTCCATCCAATTCTTTCTAAGACTTTAAGCATGAAGGGATGCCTGGATTTTTGTCAAAGGGCTTTTTTAGCATCAATTGGATGGTGGTGTGGTTTTTGTCTTCATTTCCATTTATAGTGTTTGATGATGTTATTGTTTCCGTATGTTGAACAATCCCTGCATCTCTGGTTGAATCAACTTGGTCATGGTGGATGATCTCTTGATGTGGGTCTGTATGTGATTTGCAGTATCCTGTTTTAGATTTAGCATCTGTGTTTATTGAGGAGATGGTCTATAATTCTCCTTTTAGTTGTTTTCTCTTTGCCTGGTTTTGGTATAGGGTGTGCTGGCTTACAGAAGGAATTTGGGAGAAATTCCCTCTGATTGTTCCTTCTAACAGTTTCATTAAATAATGGTTGTAGCTCTCTTTGAAATGTTTTAATAGAATTCTTCTGGCCAATGCAACTTCCTGGCTTTGGCTTTTTTTAGTTGGGCAGTTTTCTATTACATCTTCAATTTCTTTTTCTTCATGTATTATGGGTCCTGTTTAAGCTGTGAATCTCTTCTTGGTTGAAGCTTTGGTGATTCCCATGATTTTCATATATTCATCTGTTTCTTCTAGGTTTTTAAACTTGGTAGAGTATAGTTCTTGAAGTATTCCGATAATGATTTCTTTCTGGATGTTTTCTTTGTTGTGATATTTCCCTTTTCATCACAATTGTAATTGAATTTGGAGTTGTCCTTTCTTTAGGGTAACTGGCTATGGTTCTATTTGTTTATTTCTTTCAAAAGAAACCAACTTTTGGATTCATTGATTTTTTTTTTTTTTCATATTGTTTTCTTTGATTCTATTCATTGATTTCTGCTCTGATGTTTTGTTATTTCCTTCCTGTCTGTTGTGTTTTAGGGTTCATCTGTTATTGCCTCTCAAGTCTTTTGCTGTAGTGTTAGATCATTTCACTTGTGCTCTGTTTTTCTATTGTAGGCACCCAGGCATAAACTTTCCTTTTAGGTCTGCTTTTAAGGTACCCCATAAGTTTTGTTGTTTGTTTTATCATTGTTATTCAGTTCAGGAATGCTTTTTCTTCTTTTCTCTTCCTTGAATCCATTCATTATTCCAAGAGTGTGTTGTTTAGTCTCCATTTGTTCTTCTTGTAGCTAGTAGGGCTTTATCCTGGTATTGGGATGTTTGAGCTTTTACATTGCACTGTGGTCTGATAGAAATGCTGAAATTATTTCAGTCTTTTTGGGTAAGTTTGTGGAGGTTTCTTCTGTGTACATATGTGGTGATTTGGTGAGAATGTTCTGGTGGGTGCTTGGAGTAGAAAGTGTATTCTCTGGTATTAGGGTGGAATATTTCGGTAGAGGGTCTATGGGTCCATTTGGTGTTATATCGTTCCATTCAGATGTCTCTCTTAATTCTTTGTCCTGTTGAACCTGTCCCAAAGGACTAGTGGGGTATTGAAGTCCCTTTTATAAGTGTGCTGTGGTTAGTGTGTGACTTGTGTCCTGGAGAATTGCCTTTAAAAAAAAAGTTGGTGTGAAGACCGAGTTTGGGCATATATAATTTCATAATTGTGATTCTGGTGATTTTTCCTTGAATAATAATGTATGGCTTCTTTGTCTCCTTCTGATTTCTTTTACTTTGAGTCTATTTTTGTATGAATATTAAAATAGCAACACCTGTTTCTTTGGTAACCCATTTGCTTGAATATTTTCCATCCTTTCACTTTAAGGTGTTGTCTGTCCTTGAAAGTAAAATGGGTTTCTTTTAGAAACAAGCATATCGATTGATTCTGTTCCTAATCCAGTCTTCCAGTCTTTGTCTTTTTATTGGGATTTAGTCCCGTTAATATTTAAGGTTATGACTGATAGGTGTGTTGCTTCCTTTTGCCTTGTTATCCATTTGCATTTTTGTTTAGGTTTCTACTTCTGAGTTATGCTTTTATTGATTTACCTCGTTTCTTGGTGCCTGGGTATGGTTGCTCTTTCTTCTGTTCTTGTATTGCTTCAAGTATTTCTCTGAAGGTGGTTTTCCAGACATGTATTCTTTTCAAGTTGTTTATGTCACGGAGGTTTTCTCTCCTTCAATTATATTGACATTTTTGCTGGTGTAGTAACCTGAGTTGGCATCTATTTGTCCTTTAACAGAGCTGGAATGCTTTGCTCCAGGTCTTTCTTGTTTCAATTAGTTTGCATTGAGATCAGTTGTGATTGTATAGGTTCCCTTTACCACTTTGTTGTTTTCCTGCTTAGTTGGGGCTAAGGAATTTTGTCTTTGTTTGGCCATCTAGCATTTTAAACTATGAGTGGGGATGGAGAATTTCTGATCTTATCTGTTTGGAGTTCTGGATGCTTCTTGTATTTTGTATGGTTTTGTCTCTTTTTAGTTTGGGGAATTTTCATGACTGTTATTCTGTTGAAGATCTGGATCAATACCATTCTCTTTGGTTCTCTCCTTCCTCTCCCTATGATTTGGAGGTTTAGTCTTTTCATTAGTGTCCGCACGTTTCCTGGTTCTCCATTTTTTGTGTATTTTTAAATTTTTCATAAATCTTCTTGAGATTTTTAGTTGTTCTAAGATCTCCAGGTCTGATATTCTTTGTTCTGCTCCCCCCATTCTTGCTTCTGAAGCTTTTTCTATTCCTTTGCTCTTGTTTGGATGAGTGTTGATTTCCTTTTTCATTTCCTCTCTGATTCTTTAGTATTTCTACTTATGGGGCTTCTCAATCTCTTCCTGTAGCTCTTTGTTCACTGATGGTTCCCTTTATTTTTTTTCAGCAATGGGATCTTTTTCAAGTATTTCCAGTTCTTCCGGAGTTTTCATTTTGTCATTCTCTCTCTCTAGTCCTTCTTGAGTTCTTCATTCTCTTTTCTTAGTTCTTTGATTTGCTCTTTTTTTTGTGGCCTTTTTTGAGACAGGTCTCGCTGTAGCCCCAGCCTTGTCCTGGAACTCACTCTGAGACAGG
>VZQC01010158.1:0-155371 GCA_009823505.1 Rhizomys pruinosus
ACAATACCCGCAAAAACAATAAAATACATAGGGACAACCTACAAGACACCAGGGATCTCTACAACAAAAGTTAACCCTGAAAAGGAATTGAGGAAGACATCAGAAAGAGGACAAACCTCCCATGATCATGGATTGGTAAAATATATAGTAAAAATGTCATCTCTACCCAAACTGTGTACAGATTTAATGCAAAACCAATCAAAACCCCAAGAGTTTACTTCACAAGTTCACAGGCTTGAAAAAAAATCCTCAATTTCATTTGGAAAAACAAAGACCACCAGAAAGCCAAAGCAGAGCCAGAGTGAAAAAGAGCAATACAGGGGGGAAGTCTCTATACCAGACTTCAAACTATACTAAAGGGCTATAGTCAGAAAAACAGCTTGGTACTGGCACAAAAACAGACCATTGGACCAATGGAATAAAAGCGGAAGACCCAGACCTGAGCGCATACAATTTCAGCCACCTCATATTTGAACAAGGGGGCCAATAATACACAAGTGGAGGAAAGACAAAAGCATCTTCAGCAATGGTGTTGGCAAACTGGATCACCACTGTAGAAGAATGAAATTAAACCCTACCTCTCACCTGTACAAAGGTCAACTCCAGAATGGAATCCAAAGACCTCAATGGGAAACCCCAAACTGTTGGAGGTGATAGAAGAGAAGCTTGGCATCAGACTACAAAGACATAGGTGTAGGAAAAGACTCCTAAATCAGACAGCAACTGTGCACAGAAATAAGAATCGACAATTGACAAATGGACCTCAGTAACTAAAAGCTTCTGTACACAAAGGAAGCAAATACAGGAAGTGAGGAGAAGACCCACAGAGTGGGAGGAAACCGTCCACAGCAGATACATCTGACAAACATTAATTTTTCAGAGTATACAAGCTACGCAAAAACAAAGAAGAAAGAAAACGAAATGAGATAACTCAAAGGATGGAGCAAAGATCTGAATAGAAACTTCACATAGAGGAATTAGAGAATGGCTGAGAAACATCTGAAAGATGTTCAACATCCTTGATAATTAAGGAAATTCAGATTAAAAACCACTTTGAATAATCACCTACTCCAATAAGACTGGCTAGGATCAGGAACCCGAATGTTACCAAATGCTGGAGAGGTTGCGGGTAAAGGGGAACACTCATCATTGCTGTTTGGAATGTAAACTATACAGCCACTATGGAAAACAGTGTGTGAAATCCTTAAAAGACTCAAAATTAGCCGTGCCATTTGGCCCAGTCATACCACTCCGGGTATATACCCACAAGACGGATCATACCACATAGATACATGCACAGGCTATGTTTATTGCAGCTCAATTCACAAATAAGCAAAAAGCTGGGAACGCAGCCAGTTGGGCCCCTCAACGGACGATTGTAGAGAAAATGTGTACAATGTGTACATGGAGTTCTATGCAGCAGGTAAAGAAGGGACAACATCATGAACTTTTGCAGGTAAATGGATGGAGCTTGGAAACTTAGTTAAGTGAAGTAACACAGTTCCCAGAAAAACAAACGGACAAATGGTGTCCCTCATATGTGGATTCGAGTACCAACAACCCATATATAACTATTCTCATGGAGAGGGATGCATAGTAAAAAAGCAACAACAGAAAGACTGCAATCAGAAAATGGGCTGAAAGGTGAAATTGGGAGGGGGATGGGTGGGAGAGGACACGGATTTTAGGAATCAATCAAGGCATAGTTAATTGATGTGAGTTCAGCAGTACTCAGTTTCACCAGACTCTGTCTACAGGATACAGGGTGGTTTAGGACTTAGTAGAAGTAAATAGGTGGATATTAAAAACAACATTGGTTTACAGACGCTGATAAAAACGGTATCATCTGAGTTAAAATGTAGAGATAAGTATGCTGTTGTCCCCATTTTGTTTTTTTTTACAACAAAATCTCTAGAGCAAGAACTTTGGGATTGGCACATACAATGTTCTCTATAATTTCTCTGTATGTACAATTCACGTTAGCATGCTCTTTAAGTGAGTGTAAAGGCAAAAATTAAGTTTCTTCCCAAGTTAATTCCTATATAGTCCACAACAAACGCAGGTGAGGTGAATTTGATGAAATCTTGGCCTTGATTCCACCCTATAGTTATGTATAAGACAACTGTCTTCTGAGAACGCATGGGTTAAAAAAAAAAGGGGGGGCGGTACAGACAGACCTGAAACCTTCTAGTCAAAAACCTTGAAATTCAAATCGTAAAACTAAATATGGGAAGAGAGTTTGCTTGTGTCTTCCCACAGGAAAAAACCAAAATGTCACAAACTTAATGGCTGCGAAAGAAAAAGAGAGCAGCTTTGCATTGAGTAGGATGTACCACAAAGTGGCAACTGAAAGGTTAACCCATCTGAACACTGAAAGAAAGAAAAGCCCCCTCAGATTTGGCCATAAACATCGAAACCGTCGTGTGGATTCCTACATGTAGAACTATCTTAATGAGTCCGAATGAAACTTATACCTTCCAGGTGCAACAAAGGTTTTGATTTAGATATGACTTTTTTGCCTCCCCCCCCATAGAACAAGGAGAATATGATGATGAGAATGTCATTTTTCCAACTGTAAATTGGAAACAACTATTATAGAGGTAATCTCTTATAAAACCGGTAAAAATGCCTTCTTTAATTGACTAATAGACCCCTACAACTTGAAAAGTATTATTCTCTGTTCAGAACAAATATAATACTAAAGTCCTGGGCTATGCACTTATGCAAGTAATATTAATGGCAGGAGCTCCTGACATCAGCAAATGGATGGTGTCTACCAAGGAGATGTTTGGCCAGGGGATCCAAGAGGCCCCACAAAAGTAAGGGCGCCTTGCCCCTAAGTTGGATACCTGCAGGAGGAGAGGCGATAAGACCTGCTGCCGAAGAACCGACGTTAACATGGGAGGATGTATTGAGGAACCGCACATGCAAGGGTACAGATGTGGTCCCCCCCCCCCCCCTGGAATGCCAGAAGAGTGGGTTTCCCCCGGCCCCTAAACCATAAAGCGAATACGGTCTCCCGAGTCAACCAAAGACGTACCCCATCAGCACCAGCTACACTCTCACTGCACTGGATAAAATACCTGTGCAGCAGGGCAGCCACTGTGCCCTGTATATCCCAAATCTAATTGGCTGTTGGCTTTTCCTTGGAGGAATAAACCCATGCATGATGCCACAATCCTACATCCTTTACAGGTTAGATCATGGTCATAAGCCAACAGTAAGACCCCACAAATGTTATAATTTATCAGGGGGTAAAAATATGTAATTCATGATTAAACATATCTATCCAAATCAATCATCGTGTCTATGCCGAAGAGTAACTTACCATAACATTAGTTGCTGACTTACTAATACCATATATACTAATTCGGCTTGCTTCATTAGTAGAGATCGAAAAGGTTACTCATCTGTAACAAAACTGTCAGCCCATGAAAGGAAAGCCAGGAATTGATCCAGAAATTCCAAGTCAACACGTCTCCGGAGAGAGAAGAACAGCTTTACTTCTCATCCACCTGTGCCCCCTTTTTCGAAGTCCTAGGGAACAACTGCGGAACGAGAGGGAGGCGAATGATTTAGTAATTGTAAAGGCTGCATTGGGCAAGGTAGGAAACGGGTGAACTACACAATGTTAATCTTGGACACTCATTTGATCACTTGATTTTGAACAAACAAGCCACTGTCAACCTCCCCACTGAATGGTTGGGGACTGTGGGGAGGGTTGGCAGACAAAGCCTCCTATAAGATTGGTTCTTGCACGAGAGGATGCTTATGAACTCAATGATTATCACTTAATAGCTAAAAAAATGAATATAAAATAAAACCTGAAAGAGGGATGCAGGACAGTATGGCAATACATGATCTGGGATGGGTGGGTGGGGAGGAAGGAAAGGGAAAAATGCCTGATCATTGAATTGGAAAATGATGTAAAAATGCACAACAGATTGAAACCACATAAAAAATTAAAAAAAAATACCAAAAAGATGCTTAAAAAAACAAAAAAAAAATAAAAAAAAACAATTATTAAAAAAGAAATGAAAGCAAAGCTCATATATTTAAAAAGCATGCATACTTTCATTTTGGTTAAATAAAAAGAGAATTGTTTGTGCATGTATTTCTCTATATACATTTAAGCTTCTAGAAATGTACACAAGAAAATACACTTAACTGAGGTAAACTGTGATGTAGTAGAAATAGGGTACTTTTATTTTCTTATTTTGTCACTCTTGTATGTTTTGCTTCTTTACAACCATGCATATACTTAGTTTCAGATGACAAGTTTATTCTACTTTATGGTTTTCAATATGTCAATGCAAAAGTAGAATTATGTGACACTTTTGTGTGTGTCCATCACACCATTTCTGTAACTGTCACACAGGCAGGCAGTCCCATTTCATCTGTACCCCACCTTATTGCACTTCTTAGATTGTTTCAAACAGAGTACAATGTTTTTCATTCAAAGATTATATCCAACTTGAAACTTCAGGAACTGTATATAAATGTCTAGAGGAAATCTATTAGAATGTATATCGAAATGCCATTAAAAACTAAATAGGAAGGCGGTGGAGTGGGTGGATATTTTGCGATGAAAAAAGTATCCATGTAATCTTGTACAATAGTTGAAAAGTGAGAAAAACATAAATAAAGTTTAACAAAAAGACTCATCATTCTCTATACACTAGAAATACAAGTACGACCCCATATCAGCCAAGATCATACAAAGTAATTGAAGGAACATTGACACAGAAATCAGGAGATGCAAGTTCTACTTGTGTGCCATTGTTCGTAATTGCTTGTGAGGATAAGCACATCATTCACTCGTTACAATAATAATTCTGAGCATCTCCTCCATGACTGCTTTTGTCTTCACTGCTGGAGACTCTGCAGGGGCTCATTTCCATATTAGTCAGAGTTCTTATTGTAAGTAAAGACAAGTCCAGTGCAAAATAACTATATCTCAGGGAAAATATAACAGCCCACACAGTAATGAAATCTAGGGATGGATCTGAACTCAAGTGCATTATGATTTTAGGGTAAATAATGTCATCAGCATGTGGTCTTCCTAACTATATACTCATCCTCAGCTCTCCTCATGTTTATGGGTTTCATTCAGGACCTTTCAACATGGCAGCTCCATGTCTCAATCCTCATTTCATCATGACAAAGTACTCTGAATAATATGTTTTCTCCTCTATGTCCAATCCCATTGCAGTATGTTTCTGCTTCTTAAGAACTAACCAGAGTTCATTAAGCACTGAGTACAATATTACACATCAACTACAAACTCAATGTTTTATTTTCCTCATCTTCTATTTGTAAGGGTATATTCTTCCTGTTGGCGTACCAAATCATTTCTTTTATTTTTCAATTCAGAATATTAGAATATTTAAATATTTTATCTATCATCTATTTCCTGAGGCCACAGTTTGGAAAATTTCCACGACCCATTTATGCATGATGATACTCTGGGATGATTTCCAATTCAAACTCATTAGATGTTTCCCAGTTGGAGCTATCAAAGATCCCGCATGAGGTTACTTAGCCACTCCAATCTACGTTATTCATAGCCAGAAATAATGAGAAAAGTTATGATTCTGTTTCCACAGTTACAATTTGAGGAAAAAAAAGTCCGCAAGTCCCACCTTCCTTGCAGAATGATTTGTAGTTTCCCTGTTAGCCCCTCTCCCCAGGGGTGCTACAAACCTCTCTCTCTCTCTCTCTCTCTCTCTCTCTCTCTCTCTCTCTCTCTCTCCTCTTCTTAGATTTAATGACGCTTTTCAGGAAAGGAAAAAGAAACAGAACTTCAGAGTCAGGCTACTTAACCGTTTTACTGTCTGCTAGTTGGCTTACTGGAAAATTATCTGGCCCTTCTGAGCCTTAGTTCTCAAAAATTAGGTAGATATTACCATATCTACCTGTAGATAGTTGAAAGTGTTATAAAGACAAAATTTTTAATTAGTTTCAAGAGGCCTTGGGACAAAGAAGATACTTAGTAAACCCTAGCCACCTCTGATGGAACAGCATTTTAGAAGTCGTTAAGTATGACCATTCTTTTTATCCCCGTTAGTCGTTTATAAATCCCTTGAGTTATGAATCATTCTTTGTTCATTTTTATTGCCCATGGAGCTGAACTCAATTTCTTTTCATGGAGAAGATCCCTGAAAAGTGATTTGAAGCTGAGTAACATATAATAACTTGTGTTGATCCTGTATCCCCAAACTACAGGTAGAAATACATCGAGGACTGAAAATTTAATAATCTTACTATTAGACTGCTTGTTTCATGACTTCCATTTATTCCCACATTTAATATAATATTATTAACATAATGGCCTTCTACTTGATTATACAGGGGAGAAACCAAAGGTTTATAGATAGAAGCTAAGAATTCATGTCATAGTCATTTATCTGGTGTGTGGTGGAGCTTGTCCTTAAGTCCACATCTGGTCAGCCAGCCACTCTGGCCCAGCTGGACCAGGACATATTACTCAATCATCTTCCAGATAGACTTGTGCCTAGGACATTTAGATCTCTTCATGTTGTATAGTTTGGGCAAGATGAAGTTACCAAGCTAACTTAGAGATTTCAGGGACCCATACTGTGTAGTAAAGGTGCTCGTTACTATGAGAGGACTGACTAAGATAAGCTTCAGAAACCAGACTATAAAAGATCCTTTCACATCTGAAGGCCATCCATCTATGAGAACATTACCTCCTAGCTGTATGGCACAGGTGCACCCATTGCTAGCACTTCCTTCCTCTAAGGATCCTCTCTGGGTTAAGGCCACCCACAGTTTTAGTGTAGGTTCTCCATTGACACTTGTGTTTGAGATGTGTGGCCCATAAGGATGCCTTGATGTACCTTCCTGCTTTACTCCGATGCTGCAGAAATCTTATCTCCTCTCTTGCCAGGTTGTCTAGTCAAGGCCATAGTAATTTTAGAAGCTAAGAGATACAGACATCTCCATCTTTGTTTTTCAAAGAGAAATCATGCCTCCTTTATTCAAGAGACCAAGGATGGAATGGCTTATGTAATACAGCAGGAAAAATTTTATAGTTCTCTTTCATTAGCTTCTTGCTACTTGAACTTTGTTTACCCAAGTGAGCTGAAAGTAGATGACTGCAAACCTAGTCCACTGGTAGTAGGTAGGTAGACTTAGATCTAGTGCTGTAAAAGCAGAATGGGCCCCCAAAATGCTGAAGGGAAATGGTGGAACTTCTAGGCACAGAGGATACAAGTTGAAGAGAAGGCAAGAAAGTGTCCTTAGGGACAGCTGCCAGGAATTGATATAATTAGTAAAGTGAAATCAGACCAAAAGAGTGGGGATCATGAGAGAATATAACTCTGGGAGGTAGTAATAGAAAACTCTCCAGAAGGAAGCAAAGAGGGGGTAGACTGGGAAATGCTTAAACTGCCATTTAATACTAATAACAATGTTTGCTAACCCCTTACAGGTATTAATGACCTCTTTCCACCTTCCAAAGAGGGCCATGGCTCTATTTCTTATAATCATTTTAAAGATGGGAAATTTGAAACTCAAGGAGCTTAGGTAATTTATTGAATGCCTTAGAGAGAATGAGTGGCAGGTATTTATAAATGTTTTTTTGTTTGAACTCAGAACTTGTGGTGACACCAGAGATGCTCAGAGTGCAATACTTCAGTATTATCTCTAGAAGCCAAGAAGACCTCCCTCAAAAGGAAGAAGCCAACGGAACGGGGGGGGGATTACCAATGTCCTGCACGATGATATTTCTTTAGAATGGCACAACTTGGGTGGCTTAGACCTTTAACTAACTGGAGATTTGCTAGAACCTAAAGGAATCCACACTCATGAATAAAGGTTTGCTCCGAAGTTTTCATGCTGATTTAGATATTCTATTGAGGCCCCTTGGTTTTCACAAATAATCCTCAACCTCTTTCTGTCCCAGAATTTTTGGTATCTTAGTCCCATTCCTAAATTTCTCTCTCATGCCCTCATAGCTTGTCTGCACTGATTTGTGAGATGTAGGCTTTTCTCTGTCCCTCCCAGCCTTTAATTCCACAAGGGATGCTCTAAAAATAAGATGAAGCGATTCTGAAGAAGGAACATTCAAAGAGCTCTGAGAACAGTTTCTGAGGAGTTCTAAGTAGTCACCAACACATTTATAAAGATCGGCCCCTATGGTATATCAGCACGGCGATCTGCTTCCCTGGAGCAACCTCAGCCTTGTTTCATAATACGCTATGATTTGTGCAGGCTCTCTGAGCTCCCGTTTTATTGCAGAGGAAATACAAATGGGGATCAAAGCAGAGGATGCTTGAAGTTTCCCTAGAGCCATAGCGAAGATGCCTTGGGCCTCATCGATGAGTCCTCTGGAGTTAGGGAACAGAAGCTAATTGGCTTATAGAGCCGGGAACTATGAGTAGGCCTTTCAGAGAAATCTTTTGTGATCATATGAGGATATTACACTTTCAGATCTCTTCAGGATCACTTTAGGAAGGATTGTTTCACTTGTCCGCGAGGCTAAGATTCAACACATACTAAAGCTGTTAAGTGATGGCTTGACTCTTGAAAATATGATCACCCTAAGATAATCTGAGGTTTCAGTGTCAGGCTTGCAGGATCAAGGAAGTATCCAGATATGGGGAACAGGGCTCTAGACAACAACTAGTTTGAGGATCTGGCTGTAAAGACCCCCAATTACTCCATTTCAATCTCTCCACAGGATAATTGCCAGTTTGACTGGTATTGGAAGAGGATTTTGGTTCTCCAGAACCAGAAATCTAGGGACTGGTATTAATGGAGCTTAAGAGGCAGAAGGGGACCAAATAAACACGATATTTGACAATGCCTAGAAGATTAGGGACAGGTTTACTTTATTGACAGAGTATGAAAGTTATAGATCCAGGAAACGGACTCTAACATCCAGATAAATAAGGCCCCTTGGATCCTGATTACCATTTTCTAGATACCAATGACATGGGGGAGTGTGGAAAGGACTGCCAGTGGTGGGGAGACTCCTTTGAACAGGGTCCTTCCCTAGGCATGAAGTTACTATAGGAGGCCAGTGAGACACTGTGCAGTAAACGGTGTGTGATTCTCTGCCAAGTGAGGCAGGGTGAGTAGGAGATGACTATTGAAGTAAAGGCCTCGGTAACTACACCTGACATTTCCTTCAATTGTGGAGCAAGAGTACCCTGGGTCTGAAAAACTGGTAATCAGCCAGGAGTGTACTTATTCCACTTCATAATGTTGCTCTTTAGTTAAAAGCAGTGATTATCAAAGTTTAGTATGAGTCAGTCACCTTGAGGGCTTTCAGAAAGGCTAGTGTCTAGCTCACATCCCCAGAGTCTGTGATTCATTGTCTGGCTTCGTCCTGAGAATCTGCATCTGTAGTAAGCTACAAATAGATGCAACTCCTTGTAGTCTTTCAACCATACTGGGTAACATTAGTCAAAAATAATGTCAGATTAAATTTACCTGGTAAAAATGCTACTTGATTTCCTCCCTAGTTTTTCAGCAAAGGTAACAACTGGAGCTATTTACTAAATCACTCTTGACATCAGAAGGCCCATAGTCTAGATACACAAATGTTCAAGGACTAAGACAAGGTTTCTGTGGTGGTTTGAATGAGCGTCCCCCATAGGCTTTAAGTATTCAGACATTTGTCTCCAGTTGGTGTCGCTGTTCTTGGAGGTCTTAGAAGGTGTGGCCATGCTAGAGGAAGTATGTTATTGGGGGCAAGCTTAGAGAGTTTAACTAGTCTTGCGGTCTCCAGTTGCCCTCTCTCTCTTTTGGCTTCCTGTGCTCATTTCGAGATGTGACCCACGGCTTGCTGCTCTAGCTCCAGCCGCCATGCCTCCCGCCACGATGGACTCTAATTCCCTGTAACCTTCAATCGTAAGCTCAAATAAACTCTTCCTTTTATAAGTTCCTTTGGTCATGGTGTTTTGGCAACAGAAAAGTGACTAATACAGTTTCTTATTGAAACACTAAGTAAGTTAGCTCATGTGCTTGAGACAAACTGTTTTCTTTATCTTGAGACCCTGAGACTCTACGATGACTTTTAGGATCAGGAAAGCCTGAACCAACTTTTAGCTCTACTGACTGGTATAGGCAGCTTACCTTAGACTCCTCTTCATCTAAATATTCTTGATTCATTCAACATGACCCAAAGACATATTTTAAGGATAAGGCCATAGAGTAAGCAAAACTAATGTCTGAGTCACAGTTCTCCAGAGAACAAGAGTCAATCATATATATATGTAGATAGATATGCAAAAAAGATTAATTTCTAAGCATTTGCATAATGTAATTGTGGAGAATGACTAAGTCCTATAATCTGTCATCTGTATGATAGAAGCCTACACAAGGTAGTGGTGTTCATTCACTCTAACTTGAAAGCCCAGGAAGCATGATCACTGATGCTTCAGAACAGAAGGAAGGCAAGGCTCCTGTTCAAATGGAGAGAAAATCTTTCCTTCTTCTGTCTTTTTAGAAGAGAAGCTAAATAGGTCTGTAGCTGAACATTTGCATCAGCGAGACCTTCTCTAATTCTGCCAATCCAAATGTGGTGCCCAGAAATACTGTGACAGAATCACTTAAGACAGTCAAATGCAGACATGGTATCAACTATTGTACAACTGTCCATATTGTCTTTGTTTTCTAGTAGCTCAGAGTTTGTCAATGGCAGATAAGACCTTACCATGCATGGAAATACATACAGTGAGCATGATAAAATAAAGATTAATTTAAAAACTAGAGTAGCAAGACTTGCGGGGAGATGTCATATTTTAGGGAAGACTGTTGGAGAAGGGCTGTCTAAAGAGGAAACAATTGAACTGTAAACTGTATAATGAGGGTTATTTTCCATATTTTCAGTGTCATGATATGGATATTTGAGTAGACATATGCATGAAATAAATAAATAACTCTGATAGCAAACCATCAAGAATTGGTCTCATCACTACCTTCTTTAGTTGCCCACTACTATGTTATTTAACAATAATCATAATTACTATAATGCCAGTAACACACACACACATATTTTCCAGGGCTCGAAGGACAGATGCTTTCATATTTGGAAGGGACATAGGTGAGTAGGATTGGTGCAGAGAGCATCAGATAAATGTGACTGATGATTCCTAACAACTCAGCAGCAGAGCTCATGGGGCAGACTGCACCTTGGTGTCATCCTCGGGAGTCCATGGAAAATCCAGGTAGGAAGAGGAAATCCTTGTTTTGTATTTTAAGAAAAGCACCACTCCGGCGTCTCACCTCTGCACGAAGCAGCCAGCAGAGAAGAAGGGGCAAGTGACAGTGAATTGGAGGGGTGAGCAGATGAAACAGGATGGGCTGTGGAAGCGTTGGGAGGGACAGGGACACCTATGCTAAACAATAACAGAACGCAGGTATCCGTTGCCTGTGGAGAGGGAAGGGCCATGAGCCATGGAAGGATAGAGCATGCCAATGCCGACTTCCTATCCAGCCATACCTGGAGGAAGAAAGACCACTGAGGCAGGCTACAGAGAGCCTCCTGTGGATTCTGGGCAGGTGACTTTGCCATGAAGAGCTGTCTCTGTCAAATGAGATATTGTCCTGAGTCACAGAGAAGTGTATTCTGAGGACTGAGTCAGATGACAGGTATGAAAAGCACTTTGGAAATTGTAAAATATTTTTCAAATGCAAGCTGCTATTTTTACTACTGTTGATTTCCATATATAGAATGTGACCCAGTAACTGAGTGACATTGTCTGACTTGCTCCAGAGGAGCCATCACAGGAGGAGATGGAAAAGTCTGAGTTGTCTCTGTCCAGAGTTCTTCACAGGCTCAACCATCCCAGGGGACCCCTTTTTCCAACACTTCCCTTAATGTATGTCTTGTTTTAGGATGTTTCACTAAGCAAAGCTGTGTACATCATCAGAGGAAGGTGGGCAGCTGGATGATTCAGTGCCTGAAAAGAAATAATCCCCATTGATCCTAATGGGAGCCCAGGCGGTAATGACGTGATCGCCATCCATCCTGCCGTTATTAAGCTGTGCAGGGCAGCTGTCTCCTGATGCACACAGACGCTCCCAGCAGGGGCATTCCCTGGGCAGAGCATTAATGAGAACTTAAGATAAATTCCTCTTCATTGGGTTTTGCAAATGAAAACCTATTTAGGGCCAGGCTGAGCATGTCACACTGTGGAAAGCATTTCGTTTGTAGCTGGTCCCTCACTGTCCATCTCCTTTTTGATTTATCCCTCTCACCCATTTTTGTTTCTCCTCTGTCCACTTTAGGTTTTCCTTTCTCCTATTATAAAATCAGGAAGGAGTCTCTGAGGTATTGATGATGGTGCACTAGAGCCTTGTAATTCATCTGTGTGGACTGTAGGTGATGGGCGAGGCAGGCAAGAATGGAAGGAAAACCAGCATTAACACTACTTCTCCTGTATGTTCCTATAGGTTGAAAAGTGGTTCATTTACTGTTGCAATAATGATGTTGCACGTGCGTGCGTGCGTGCCTGTGTGTGTGTGTGTGTGTGTCTGCACAGGTGTGCATTGTAGCCCAGCGAGGCCTCTTTTAACCTTTAATGCCAGCCAGCCTTCTCCAGGCTTTGTTCAGAGAAGAGCATAGCAGTTCTGTGTATCCTGAGTCCCTGAGGTTTCTTAATCAATATGCAAATTCTGGCAAATTCATTTGCTGTGAAGGGCCTTACATGAAGACTTACATGAGCCACCGCAAAATAAATTTATCCTGAACTGCATAGACAGTCATGAGTCAGCTCTGTCTTCTTCCATCTCTTCAGTGAGGCGCTGAGTCTTGCTTGTCCCAGATCAAGATCTTACAGCTCAGCACCCACCTTCTCTCAGATGGAAACCTTGAATCCTTGAGGAAGTCCTGGGTTTGTGTGTTTCTGCACTGGGTTCATCGTCCTCTTCTGGAGATGCTTTGCTTGTGTCTCAGGACCTCTGTTGGACTAATCTGTCACCTTCCTTTCAGGACTCATGTCATTTTCAATGTAAGACAGCACCCAATAGGAACTGACCTGTTACCATAAGAGCAGCAACTTGTCCAGCCTCTGTGAACAATTACTATCTTCAATAGTGCCATATATTTTTGCTGATCACTAGGGATAGAAACAAAAATAAGACACTACTCCTGGTGAACCCGTAATCCATAGAGTGGGAAAGGCAAAAAAAATAAGTGCAGCACATTATTTCAATTTTCTTTATGCTGGGGGGATGTTGGCATCTACTCATATTTCCTTGTCTCTGAAAATCCAGTGGGAAACAAACCATCTGATACATAATCCCAGGCACCTCGTGTTTTCATTCCCACAGGTGGTGATATAGTCCTCACCATGATCTCACATACACAGTCCTTAGGCATTTTGTCCATTTTCTAGGTCATGAAACTAAGGCACAAGGGATTGAAATGACTTGACCAAGGCTAATCTGACAAGACCATAAATCAACACTGTCTATTTGCCTCCTAAAGTATCATTCTTTACTTGGCCCCAGTTGACTTTTCTCTGATACTTCTGGACTGGGATTTATTGCCAACAGGCAGAAGGGTGGAAAGCAGCCCTTTTTATCTTATCACCATGAAAGATTATTTCAGCTTCTGAAATCAGTCCAGCGTCAGACATGTGACATGACAAGGGAACATGTCTCCCTTTCAGAGAGTCATTAAAGAAAAATGAAAGCCAACAGATCATTGTTATGCATGAGAAAACAATACAAATGGGGGAAGCCAAGAACATCACCTCCGTGAGTCTCTGGGAAATTTGCAGCAGAAACAAATGGGCCAGAGGGTGAGTGGGTAAAGCTTCACCACTGGAAACGTGGGAACAGTGAGGCTAACCTTGCAGGAAAAATGGTCCGTTCTGTTCAGCCTGAAATGAATTCTCTGGTGAAATAGAGGAAGACAGCTTAACCACCTGCTCCTCTAGTGCAAGATGTATGGATATGGGTTGAAAGTTCTGGGAAATGGAAGGCTGTTTAAGTACATTGTTCCTAGAATAGAATCTAGGCAAATGTTTGGCGGTCTTTTTCACAGGTGGGTGGGTGCTCTTCGGCCATACCCCTGAAACCTGGGCAGTGGCTCAAGATCAGCACTTGTCACACCATCCCCCAGGCTCTTCCTAAAGGTAAGAACTGGGAGACAAAGACATGCTGAAGTCCTTGAACATGGTAGCTGTGAGGACCAAGCTGACTCCATTTTAGCTTGGTCGGCTCCATCTTGACCTAGAGTTTACCCCAGAGTTTAAAAAAAGGGGGACAAACAAAAGCATGACACAGATAAATTAATCTTTTATTAGTAGAGCAATTTAACTTCTGCCAAAAAGCATAGTCAAATGCTTTATGGACAAGAACAGACAGTCTAAACCAGGTAAAACAATAGAACAAAGAGTCCAGAGCAGGTGAATACACATAATAAAAAACTGATTGATCTGTAACCAAGATCCTATCATCAAGAGGAGGAGACACCATGACTATGATGGAAACCCCTAACTGGGATAAAAGCTAAGGGAAATTTGGCCTTGCCACCACTGCCCTCCAGTCCCATGGGAGTGTGCTCGGCCCGATGCGTCGTTTGCTCTATCTATTCTGTCTGAGTTGTTGGTTGTTGTGGCTTCTTTTCTGCTTGCTTGTAACTAACCCTCGATTAAACTAATATCTGCTACTATTTGTAGCCCCCCGGAACCTTTCTTGCGTGAGTGAGGCGGATTGAGTCTAACAGTGGCCACCTTTGTGCCTGTTATAGCAAAGACTGTGACAACCTTCCATGCTTTCTGATGAGGGAATGGTTCTGAGTTAATTAAGGGAAATGATTTGATTTTTAGGGGATATTTGATGATTATGTCAGTTTCCATTCTGACCTTCCTCTCAGATCCCTGTTTATGTGGGGATTTGGTCTCTTTTGTCCCAGCAAAGGATCTTCCTTATGCTGATTTCATTGATCCATTAATGGCAAACTATCAGGACCACCCTTTAGGGTACATATGGGTCACCGGGAAAGGTGAATTGCATGCTAAATGCAACAAATCTGTTTATTCTACACTTCCTATCATCTTCATTTTGAATAACAGCATCTGGGATTTCATAAGAGGAACCTTCTGAAAAAATGTTTTCTTAATAAGAGTCTTGATTTTATAGAAAGAGACTCTGGACAGCTATCATGGAACAGTGCTATTTCTTCTCTTTGTAAAAATATCAATGAGTGGGGCTGGAGAGATGGCCTAGCGGTTAAGAGCACCGACCGCTCTTGCAGAGGACCCGGGTTCGATCCCCAGCACCCACATGGCAGCCGAGAACCGTCTGAAACTCCAATTCCAGGAGAACTCCAGTTCCAGGGGAATCCGAGACCCTCTTCTGACCTCCGCGGCATTGCATGACACGGGTGCACACACCTGCATGCAGACAGTACATTCATACACATAAAGAAATAAAAAAAATCAATGAGTAATAAAATGTAAATAAGAGTGATAACATTTATTGACCATTTAAGTGGACACGTAGTGGAAAGCAAGTTTCATAATCTCACACTAAATTTATGAAGGAATCATATACCCATTTTATACACACAGAGCTGAAGATCAAGAGGCTGGATGGGTCACAGAGAACCCGATATTTGCATCCAGATGTCTTCAACCAGAAAATCTGAACTCTTGGCTGCTTTCTCTTTGCTGCCTTATAGAAAACCTCTGAGACTTACATACTACATCTTCACATACTTTCAGTGTGGGGAGAGCATTAATGGCATTGAGGATAATGGTGATGATGATGGTGATGATGTGATGATGAGGCTTTCTTAGGGACTGTTATGTACTAGGTTCTTCCCATGCATCATGTCATATTTCATCTGGTCCTTACAGTTATCCTAAAGACAGGTGTTACTAGTCTGATACATGAGCTCATTAGACAATGAGTTTGCTCAAAGTCACACCCCCGGGAAATGGTAGAACAGTGATTTGAACATAGACTTCCTTCCTAGATGGTCTTTGCTTTTCTCCTGAGCATTTCTAGCCTTCTTTCTCTAAGCACAGGGTGGCTTCCCACCTCACAGAGTTATATACACATGGTGACCTGATGATTTTCTTTCACTCCTTTAAACTCGTTTGAAAGAACAATTACTGGGGCTGGAGAGATGGCCTAGGGGTTAAGAGCGCCGACCGCTCTTACAGAGGACCCGGGTTCGATCCCCAGCACCCACATGGCGGCCGAGAACCGTCTGAAACTCCAATTCCAGGAGAACTCCAGTTCCAGGGGAATCCAACACCCTCTTCTGACCTCCGTGGCATTGCACGACATGGGTGCACAGACCTGCATGCAGACAGTACATTCATACACATACAGAAATAAATAAAATTAATTAAAAAAAAATTTAAAAAAAAAAAAAAGAAAGAACAATTACTCTTGTCTACCCCTCAGCCTTCTTAGAATATTCAAATTTAGGAGCTTGTTGGAAGCTCTGCCAGCAGCCAGAGAGGTCTCCTTCAAGAGCCTGGCATGGGAGGGAAGTCCTATCAGGCTCCCTGTAGCAGTGTGGTCATCTCTCTGTAGAACCCTGTAGATCCTATGGCTCTGAGATACACGGATTTCAAAATTGGAGTGATAAAGCATGCTTTTCCCTCAGCTTGCAATTGCCCCTTAATTGGACCATGAATAGCAATTATACTATAAAGCCTAACAGGAATTTGTGGGTAATTAGAGTATGTCTTGGGCAGTGGGTCTTAATGGAGGAACTCAGCTAATCAGTGAGTGACTTTCACCCTCCACCAAGTGATATAATCTTCATGAAATGCCCATCAGTCACTGAGAGAAATGCAAGTGTGATGTTAATTCCTGCTAGAGCAGGCCTGAGAAGGCTAGAAAGCCTCACTCTTTCCAGAAGATGGTGGTTATCCTTGAAACTGTGGGGATGGAGGAGTAGAAACAAAGGTGCTCCTATGGCCTGGGAATTGAGAATTTAGGGTTTGTGTGTTATTTCCACAAATAGCACATTTCTATCCCTAGCATGGCATTACATGGGGATTATTTTCATATCTATTATACAAATAAAAGCATTGAGACTGAGTGGCTGGAGAGAAAACTCAGAGGTTAGGAGCAGTGGCTGCTCTTGCAGAGGACCTGGGATCCATTCCTAACACTCACCTGCAGATAACAACTGTTTCTAATTCCAGTTCCAGGGGAAGCTGATGCCCTCTTCTAGCCTCCGTGGGCACTGCATGAGACAGGTGCATTTACACACTTGCAGGCAATACACTCCTACACATAAAATAAAAATAATAAATCAATTAATTAATTAAATAGCATTGAGACTCAGAATAATTAATCAAATTCATATACCTAGTAAGTCATGGACAAGACATAGAGCCAGAGGTTATATTTGGTGGATCCATGTTTTTCTTTTTCTTTTTATGGTGCTACAGAGGAACTCAGGGATTCATGCATGTTAGGTACATGCTCTGTCACACTCACACACACACACACACACACACACACACATCTGTTCCTCTATTTTCCAGTATCTAAATTTACATGTCTTTATGTTCTATTAAAAGCAGAAAATGTGATGATAATAATAGGAGAAGTATTCTAAAAGAAACAGAACTTGGGGAATGGAGAAATTACACAAGCAACAGAAACAAATTTTAAAAAGAAAGGTTGATCTCGTGTTGGGCAAAGTGCTTGGTGCACGGGGCTCAAGAGATGACTCAGCAGTTAAGAACGCTGAGTGCTCTTGCAGAGGACCCGGGTTTGATTCCCAGCACCCACATGGTGGCTAAAGAACCCTCTTTAAGCCAGGTGTGGTGGTGTATGCCTTTAGTCCTAGCCATCAGGAAGCAGAGGCAGGTGGATCTCTGTGAGTTCAAAGCCAGCCTGGTCTACAGTGCAAGTTCCAGGCCAGCTGGGGCTATATGGTGACCCTGTCTCAAAACAAAACAAAAAAACAAAACAAAACAAAATAAAAAAGTACTTGTTGCACAAGCATGAGGACTTGAGCTGGATCCCAAGCACCCATGGGAAAGCTGGAAATGACTGTGCGCATCAGTGCTGGGGCCAAGGCTGATAAGCAGATCTTGGGGGCTTGCTGGCCAGCCAGTCTACCCAAAATAGGAGCTGCAGGGAAAGTGATAAATTATGTCTCAGAAAATGAAGTCGAGAACCATAGAGGAGGAGTACTGATATTGACCTCTGACCTCTACACATGGAAACAGAGAGAGAGAGAGAGAGAGAGAGAGAGAGAGAGAGAGAGAGAGAGAGATCAGCTACCATTGTCAATGTGGGGGCCAGGAGAAACAGAAACAGTGACAGCCTCATTACCTTGATGCTATGCTTTAAATCTAGACTGTTTGCCAAAGGCCGGTGTGAAAAGGCTTGGCCCTCAGCTTGGTGCTATGGGAAGGTGATAGGTAGAAGTTTTAAGAGGTGAGACTTAGCAGGAAGTGTTAGATTGTTGGAGACTTGCTTTGTTTTTGGTCTTTTTGAGGTAGGCTCTCCCTGTAGCCCCAGATGTCCTGGGACTCACTATGGAGACAAGACTGGCCTCAGTCTTACAAAGATCCACCTGCTTCTGCTTCCCAAGTGCTGGGATCAAAGGCATCTGGCACCATCCCCAGCTTGGAGATGTGCTTTAAAGGTGCTTATGGGACACTGATTTATTTCTCTTTCTCTTTTACTCCTAGGCACCATGAGATGAAGAACTTTACCTCATTCCTCACCATGATGAGTTTTCTCACCAAATACAGGCCCCCAAACGACAGGATAAATCTGTCTTCAACAAAAATCTGCAAAACTAAAAGCCTAAATAAACCATTTTTCTTATAAGGTGTTGATCTTAGATGTTTTTATATACTGAATACTGACTTTCAGAGACTCACTGAGGGGCAAGGAAGGAAAAAAAGAGAAGGCTATTCATCTATGAAGGGCATTAATCAAGCCTGAGGTGTCTAAAGGATGGAGAGGTTAATTCTCTGATATGTTCAGCTTCTAGAAAAAGTAGCAAATACTGTTCCAGAGCAAAAGAAGTTCCTCTCAATGGAATTTAGGTACTGACACTTGAAAAGGACAGGGCCTGGTCACTAGTCCAATAGAAAAGGAATAGATTGGCTTTCTACGAGTCAAGCAGGGGAGGAGACGTACCAGGAAGTACAGGTAGAATCAGACAGACTTGGCTACACACTCTCGCCACGTCATCGCCTTGCTTTGGCTGACTGGAACTCACTTCCTTATCCTTCTACATCCATCACAGGTCAATGTGCATGTGAACAAGGAGCCCTGAAGCCCACATCCCAGCAGGGAGTAGAAGAGTCCTGTCAAATCCCCATGCGGCGCTTACCCAGTACACAGTTTCTGCTCAAAATATTTCATTTCACCTGCTCCTTGGAAACCAAATTGATAAGAGCAAACTTTATTCCAGCCAGTGCATCAATTGTCCTTCCCATGTGGCTCCAAATCAGTAAAGCATAATTTGTAGAGGGTTTTACAAATTTCTTTTAAAATTGATTGAAATCTGTCGACTCCTATTCCAGAAATAACTCTAGAAGGTGGCATTTTGTTGGTTTTGGTTTGGCTTCCAGAAGCAGAAGAGAATCTTGTAGCTATCAGGTGACCTGAGAGCAGAGGTCCATCACTGAGTTGTGGTGAACTTGTGATTCTTGCTTGATGTGAGCTTTCTGGAGCTCATCTTGGTGGTGACCCAGGTTAGCCCATGTGGACCACTGGAAGAAAAATCACCCTGAATGACATCTGGGAGAGGTTGAGGGCTCACTGGGCTGTTTTTTCTGTATCCTAGTCCCAATCAGCATCAGGACCACATGTTTCAATGGGGCCAAAAGCATTTGTGAATCATTTGTTCAGTTCAGTTTTGAGACATTGGTTTCCTTTCTTTCACATCAGCATCCTTCCAGAAAATGATTTAGGTCAAGCTGAAGGATAAATGCTGACTAGTTTATTCTCAGCTCTCAAGTGTAAGAAAAGAAATGATAAAAATAGGAACTAACTTTGGAAATTTTTAATGCTATGGTCTGAAAGTCTGTGAACCATCAAGATTCAAATATTGAAATGTTCATGGCCAAGATGCTGAGGTATTAACAGGTGTGTCCTCTAGGGGTGCTGTGGTTTGAATGTGTCTCTTCCAAAATTTTGGTGTCAGGAAGTGGAGCCCTTGGAAATGTCATTAGATCAAGAGAGCTCTGCATTCATGAATGGACTGTAGCTTTATAAAAAAGACTTGGGAAAAGAAAAAAAAAAAGACTTGGGGGGGATTTACCTGTTCATGTCATTTTGTCCCCTCATCTTCCACCATGTAAGGCTACCCCCATAAGAAGATGTCAGCAATGGAACAGATCCTTACCAGACATTGGAGTTGCCTGTTCCTTGATCTCAGATTTTTCAGCTCCCATAACTGAGAAATTTGCATCTATTGTTAATTATCCAGGAAATACTATTTTTCTTTTTTTTTAACTGTGTTTTTTAAATTTATTTATACATATATTTTTTATCAAATCTAGACCTGTGTCCCCCCCATTCCCCCACCCCTCCAGAGTTCATTCATTCTGCCAAACATGCTATTCATCTCTTTCTCAGTCTTTCTCAATATTCTCCATGGAGAAGTTGACTGTTTTGAGCAGAAGTTCACTGTATCATTCAGTTCTTTGATGCAGTCCTTTCTGTTGTTGTTGTTGTTGTTGTTGTTGTTGTTGTTGTTTCCAATATGCATCACTCCCAACTGCTTTGGACAAAAGCTCAAGGGGCCATGCACAGGAAATACTTACAACTGGGTAATTGGTACTAGCATCCATAGATGAGGGATACCATTCTTCGTTTGTTTTTCTGGGACTGTGTTACTTCACTCAGCATGATATCCTCTAGCTCCAGCCATTTTCCTGCAAAGCTCATGGTGTCGTCTTTCTTTACTGCTGCATAGAACTCCATTGTGTACATGTACCACATTTTCTCTATCCACCCGACCCAGCCATACCACTCTGCAGAAATACTATTTTTCTATTGCATCATAAAATCGAGCCCTTTCCTTCCCTATGTGGAGAAATAGCATGAAGACTTTGTCTATAAGACAGAACATAGATTCTCATCAGACATGAAATCGGCCTTGATTTTAGTTTTCCCAGTCCAAAGAAATGCTTTTCTGTTATTATAAAATACTTAGTTTGTGGAATTTCATGTAACACCTAAAATGGACCAAGATACCTAACTTGGCATAAAGGTGTTAACGTGCAAGAAAAAGAAGCCAGTCTGCTAACATCAGGATCCAAGTCTTAGCTTATTCCTTTTGAGAAAAGAAATCCCTACAGGAGTATGATATAGTATTTCTATACCTTTTCATAATCAAATTGCTACATGAGGCTGACTGAGACTTCTCTTCTCTACTACACAGCACAGGTCAAAAGTACAGAACACTGGGATCGTCACTTACTGACATTGCTTCCTGTCCTCATTGTCTTCTCCTTTTTTCCCTCCTGGAAATTTCCAAGGACACAGAGACTTGCTCTCTCTCTCTCTCTCTCTCTCTCTCTCTCTCTCTCTCTCTCTCTCTTCAGAGGAGGTGCTCAACTGTTCATACTTTGTGCCAAGAAGTCTGTGGAACAATAGATTTCTTCCACTTGGACTGTAAGTGACCAAAGAGGGACCATTAACTATGAGTTTACAACAGAGCAGTCCCCCTGCTGAGCTTCTTTTGTGTAGAAAAGAAATCTGTTACCCTCTGTATGTGACAAGAACAGGTGACTGGGGGCCCGTTTAAGTCACTGAATGAGGATTTATTCTGCCTTCAGAGATTAAAAAAAGAGAGCAAGATAGATGTATTTTATGTCTTTTCTACATTTTCCTTGTTCCTTTCTTACCTTCATTTGTCCTCAATAAAGTATATAGTTATCAATGGGCCTCTCAAATGTCATGTAAGGAGGGAACACATTACAGGCAGAGAATGACAGGGAAGTAGCAGGGATTTCCTTCCCTCCTCACTCCCCACTTCTCACCTGCCTCCTTCTAGATGACTGTGTGATAGAGCCATGGGGAAATAGGCCTGGGAGCCAGAAACATTTGAGTCAAATCTGAGCCACAGTTCCCCAGCTATGCAGTCCTGGCAAGTCTTTCTCTGGATATGTATGTCTCCTCAGTAGCAAAGTAGGAACACACACATCTATCCAGCCTGTTGTAAGATGTATGTATAACAAAAATTGGTCATAATATAAGGGCTCAGTAGATGTGAAAGTTTTGCCCTTCTGGACTGACTTCTGGAGTTGTATCAACCTTTTCATGTTATAGGTTAAAACAGAATTGTATGAGTACAAATCCCTCAGAAGAAGAAAACAGACACCGGAGACATAGTGTATCTCCTTGTGCCTTGTTCTGACTTGTGATAGGATTATCAAATAATAAAACAAGTTTTGTCCAAATATAACATAAGACTGACTTATACCAAATAAAAATTTGTTTATGTGAACTTCAAATTCAGTTTTACAGCTGTGTTTTTATTTACTAGGTCCATCCAACCTAAGAGTGTGTCTGTGTGTGTACTCAAAGCTACTCTGCTCCTGGGCTAAGAAGTATAAGAACCCAAGGGTGCTGGTCAAATCAGGTCACCCTAATTTGAATCCCAAATCATGATGACTGTCCTGCATAATCGTAATAACATTTTAGGCAACTTCGGAAATATATTAACAAGCTTCAGGCAAGCAGACACAAATATCCTCTTATGATATGTAGATTTGCCAAAAGCAATATAGTAGCGAAGCGAAAACAGAGCAGCTAGAACCAGACAAATAAACCATGCTACCTCTTCATTCAGAGGCATCAATCTATAAAGGAAATTTAAAATTTTTGTTATAAGAGTATAGAGATAGACTTTTATGTTATGAAGATTTGCCAGAGGCAATATAAAAGCAAAATGAAAACAGAACAGCCAGAACTCACGGAAAGCTTGCTGCTTCTCTATTCAGGATTATCAATCTCTAAGGAAAGGTTTATACTCCTTTAGTTTAAGAGTGATTTTTGTCTCTGCTAACATAAAAGATCAGAGAAGAATACTTCTGTAAAGACAGACAAGAGTTGTCCAAACTAAACACTCAAGGTGTCTTTCCAAGTCCCTGATATGTGGTATTTACAGGAAGATGGTCTTTGGAGAGGGTCAAAGGCAAATCGACCCTTAGAAGGACAGAAATATCTGAGGTCAGAGGCAAAATTTTACAATTTACATTTCCAAAACATCTCTAAATTTCCCATTCTCTGTGTCAGTGATTACTGTGTAACAATGTCCCAGCTCAAAGTGGCTTAGAAACAGTAATTACCATTTATTATCTTTCATAATTCTAAAGCTCACTAGGGCTTAACTGGGGTTGCTGTTGATTCTCTCTCTTTGGCTGGGACTGCAACAGCCATTCATTTGGGAACAGGCTGAACACATAAGATAGCTCACCCAAATGCCCTCCTGCTAGCTGTGAGTTCAGCTGAGGCTGTCATCTCCACAGCCTGTTTGTCCTCTGCCTGGCCTCTCCATTCTGTAAGCTTTCCCCAGCACAGTGATTAGACTTCAGGACTGTGTTCTTAGTGCATAAATGCTGCATCTTCCTTAAGGTTCAGAATTGTAAGTTACTCAGAGTCTCTTTTGCAGCATTCTATTAGTGAAAGAAGGTCAGAAAGCCAGCCAACATTCAGAGAGAGAAAAAGAATTATTACCCTATTTAATTGGATGCACAGTTCATCCTGTGTCCATGAATTATTTACCTTTTCCTCACAGGTAAAATATTCTCTGCCATGTCCCAACAGCTACAAAGTCTTAACTTTTTACATCACACTTTGGCTTGAAGTCCAGAGACTGGTTATTTAATTGTTCCCAAGAGCGTATGAGCAGGTCGGAGGTACCTAGACTTGAGAATAGGACTTGTGGGGTTCTTGTTAATTTGATGAATTGTACAGATGTAAGTAAGGACCAACTGTGATAGGCTCATGCTAAAAAGGAAAGAGTTGAAGACACACAAGCATTACTACTCCAGAGCAATTCTTTAAAATCCTGCTATGTATGTGAAATAAATCCCCTACTCATAGGCAAACTACAGTTCTATGTCCTGATGGTGGTTCTTAGTTCTTAAATCCATTGTTTGGGCTCCTGGATCCTATTCCTGAGTTATTTCTACAATACTGCCTTTTACTTTGTTGTTAACTATATTCTTGATGCTTTGGTAATTTGAGGACTTGATCAAAAAGAGGTTGTTTTTCCCAAGGCCAGATAATTCTAGAGCTCTAAAACTATTTCCCTGGGATCATGAGTTGGATGTATAAACATCTAGCCATATTTAAAACCAAGCTGCCATATACAAACCCAATAACCTCCCTAGCTCCAAATCTTCCCAGGGCTAGATCACATAAAGATATACACCATTCCTTCCCACAGCACAGAGCCTGCTCTAAATTATTCAGTCTGTTCAATATGAAGCTCAGTGTACTGCCTTGCCTTTCCTATTCTTTCCTGTGAAAATTCTGATCAATGTTTTGAGGTATGTCCTTTTCCTATCCCTCTTCTTCTGACTGTCTACAGTGTTTTAACATGAGGCCCTACAAGGCATGGCATTCTTCCTGTTTCTAGGGATCTGTGAAGACAAAGTTTTCCTTCATGACTGGCATGTCCATGTTTGCTGTCTCTATCACATCAGATGACAAATCCTAGGTGCATTTGACTATGGCTCCATTTACATAAGAAGTAGTCCCTGTTCACAGTGAGAGAGCTTTCACAAGCTGCAGTCTAAAGAAGACTGGTTATGTAGATATCTCCTCCTTTTTAGTTTCATTCAGGGAAAGACATCCCCCCCTTCAAGAACTGGGGAGCAAAGCTCTTCCTACAGGAGTCAGATGTTCTCCAGCCATGAACCAGAAGGTAAGTGAAGGTCTATGAGGAGAAGCTCAGAAGAGAGTCACAAACTGGATATCCTGAGAAGCGCAGTGGGTAGACAGGCAGCATCCTGCTGAGATAGCACAGTTAGTGAACTGTGAAGAGGATCTAGGGGAGAAATCTCTGGAGAGCTGTAGCATCTGTGTGACTGCAACTCTAGAGAGAGACTGTGACCACATGTCTAATATGGCCTGGGACGACTGTTAGCAAGCAGATTCGCATTGGTAGGAACAGTGGCACAGCACACGACACTGGGGAGAGGACAGACGTCAAGGTGGGGCATCAAGGTTTGGGTCTTGGGCTCATTTGCTTTTACATCAGGCATTCAGTTTTTCTCTCCTTTGCTGTAGACAGTGTTTCCCACTACCTGTGACAATAGTCATATTTCTTCTTTATTTGAAAGTTTGTGGTTGGCTCACATGATCTGAATAATTCTTAGTCCTTTGCTTTTCCTTCATTTGTAAAATATTCTTCTCCATGTTCTAACAGCTACAAACTCTTATCTTTTCACAATATCAGACTTTGGTTTGAATATGTCCAAGAAAGAATATGTTGCTGGTGTGATTATAATTTATATCTTCTCCTTCTTTCAGCTAATTTCAGCCTTTCTTCTAGTATTTCTGTCTTCTCTCTTTTTTTCATTTTTAATGAAGCTTGTGTATTTCATACAACATTTCTTAATCAAATTAAGACCTAATTCTCCTTCCTTTCCCCTCCCCACCAGAGCTCAGGCATTCTGCCATACATGTATTTTTTTAATTCACATTTTTCCCCTTTAATTTTATATTACTCTAAAGTATCCATACATAGCCTCCCTCCATATACCGCAATTATAAAGTCTGAAAATAAGTGGTAGGTTAATTCTAGATCCCATTAAGGTATTCACATTATAATGGTACAGTTGCTTTCAGGTAAAAGAAAATATATATATACATAATATACACAGTGCTCAGTTTACCTTACTACTAAGTATTTGGCACTAGCATCCACAGATGAGGACACCATTTGTCATTTGTTTTTCTGGGACTGTGTTACTTCACTTAGCATAATGTCTTCTAGTTCCATCTATTTACCTGAAAAGTTCATGATGTCATCTTTCCTTACTGCTGTATAGCACTCCATTTGTAGATGTACCACATTTTCTTCTATGTACTCATTGGTTGAGGGGCATTTGGGTTGGTTCCAGCTCTTCACTATTGTGAAGAGAATGGCAATAAACACAGATGTGCATGTATCTTTGCAATAGGATGAGTCTTGTGGCTATATACCCAGGAGTGGTATGACTGGGTCGGGTGGTAGGCTCATTTTGAGTCTTTTAAGGGTTCTCCACACTGTTTTCCATAGTGGTTGTACGAGTTTACATTCCCACCAGCAGTGGATGAGTGGTCCCCTTTCACCACATCCTCTCCAGCATTTGGTGTCTTTTGTTTTCTTGATCTTAACCAGTCTTATTGGAGTGAGATGATACCTTAAAGTGGTTTTAGTTTATATTTCCTTAATTATTAATGATGTTTGACACTTTTTAAAATGTTTCTTCATTTTCTCTTTATTTCTTCTCTTGTGAAGTCTCTGTTTAGCTCTTTATCTCTTGAGTAGGTCGTTTTCTTCTTTTTTTTTTTTTTTTTGAGTAGTTTATATATTCTGGATGTTAATGCTCTGTCAGATGTATCACTGGTAAAGGTTTCCTCCCACTCTGTGGGTTTTCTCTTCACTTCATTGATTGTTTCTTTAACTGTACAGAAGCTGTTGAATTTAATGAGATCCCACTTATCAATTGTTGATCTTATTTCCTGTGCAGTTGCTGTTTGATGTAGAAAGTCTTTTCCTATGCCCATGTCTTTTAGGTTGCTACAATGTTTTCTCTCACCTTCAGAGTTTTGGGTTACATGTTGAGGTATTTTATCTGTTTAGAGTTGATTTTTGTGCAGGGTGAGAGGTAGGTGTTTAATTTTATTCTTCTACAAATGGCAATCCAGTTTTGCCAGCACCATTCCATGAAGATGCTGTCTTTTCTCCATTGAGAATTTTTAGACCCTTTGTTAAATATGAGGTGGCTGAAATTGTATGAGCTCAAGTTTGGATTTTCAATTTTGTTCCGTTGGTCTATGGGTACTTGTCAACTGCATACAGACCCACATCAAAAAGATCATCCATCATGACCAAGTTGGATTCATACCAGAGATGCAGGGATGGTTCAACACACATAAATCAATAAATATCATAAAGCACATAAATGGACTGAAAGACAAAAACCACACGATTATCTCAATTGATGCAGAAAAAGCCTTTGACAAAATCTAGCACCCCTTCATGCTTAAAGTCCTAGAGGGAATTGGATTGGAGGGAACATTCTTCAACGCAATCAAGAAACCCGCAGCCAACATCGTCTTAAATGGAGAAAAGTTAGAAGCATTCCCCTTAAAGGCAGGAACATGGCAAGGCTGTCCCCTATCACCACTCCTCTTCAATATAGTACTTGAAACACTTGCCAGGGCAATAAGGCAAGAAAGGGAAATTAAAGGAGTACTAATTGGAACAGAAGAAGTAAAACTATCGCTCTTTGCAGATGATATGATAGGATGCTAAAAACTCTACCAGAAAACTCCTAGAAATGAATAAGAGTTTCAGTAAAGTGGCAGGATAAAAAATTAACCTAGAAAAATCAGTAGCCTTTCTTTTCACCAACAACAAGCAACTGGAGAAGGAATACAAGAAGACCTTCCCACTTACAATAGCCACAAAAACAATAAAATACATAGGAACAAACTTAACCAAAGACACCAAAGATCTTGACAACAAAAATTTTAAACCCCTGAAGGAGATTGAAGAAGGCATCAGAAGATGGAAAGATCTCCCATACTCATGGACTGGAAAAATTAATATAGTAAAAATGTCCACTCTACCCAAATTGATATACAGATTCAATGCAATCCCAGTTAAAATCCCCAAGAGTTTCTCCACAGACTTGAAAAAAATCCTTAAATTCATATGGAAAAACAAAAGACCCTGAATAGCCAAAATGACCCTGAGTGAAAAGTGTAATACAGGGGAGAATCACTATATCAGACTTCAAACTATATTACAGGGCTATAGTCATAAAAACAGCCTAGTACTGGCACAAAAAGAGACCTGTATTCTCTCCTTTTATCCAGTGTCTATGTTTTGACTACCTATGATTTACCCATAACAGCAAGGTACAGAAGCAGCTCACAAAATGACTAATTGGGTATAGTTGTATGTTTACTTTTCTGTGTTTGTCCACAGTATACATGCATTGAACAGTTGTAATTTGAGATAATATTTGAAGGACCTTGTGCTGGTGCTGTGGAAATATCCATATCATTCTCTTGGAGATGACCTAACACATACATTCTTACTAATAGGCAAAATATATATTAAGAGGTTCATAGGGGAACTGAAGATAAACTGTTGTAATGAATGAAGTTGAAAAGATGCATTTAACTCTTCCTAGTCTGATGTTTCCTTTTCGCTTTCAAAGCACTACATCCTGCCACCCCTCCCAGAAAGACTCCCACCTCTATCCTTGGTCATTTATTAACTTCTTGACCTCTGTGCATTTTCAAATTGAAACATACATATCCAAACTTTCAAGGCTAGCATCCAGCTATGAGAGAGAACATGTGACGTTTGTCATTTTGGGTCTGGGTTGCCTCAGTCAGGATGATTGTTTCCAGTTCCATCCAGTTAGCTGTGAATTTCATAATTTTGTTTTTTAAGAGATGAATAATATTTTAGGGTACATTATGTATATGTACCCTAGGAAGGGTTAAATGGGATGGTGAATGAGAAGCCAGGGGAGAGGAGAGAGTGTGGGGAGGAATAAGTAACACTGAAGACCTTTAGAAAAAGCCATGTGGAGACCTACCACTATAAGACACTTCTTAGAGTATATACATGTACAGCATAAAACTAGATTAAACAGAGTTATCCTATAACAGGAGGGCATTGCCCTTTTTAGTATCATAGGCTAATTGAAAATAAAAAAAAGAAAACCTTACTGCCAGGAATAGACTCTCTGTCTAGAAGCTATTGAGGGTCCCACAGACCCTCAAGCAATACCAGTTGCTCTTGGCAACTCACCAGAGCTAGATGGTAAGATGCTATTGCTGAAGACACTACACACATGACATATAGAACAAACAAGAGGAATCAATACGATGCTGACTTCAGAGCCTCGTCTTCACTGGCTAGTGCTCATATTGATAGATGATGTTATACAGGCTACAGGAAGGGAAAAAATCATCAATCCTACCAAGATAGGCCCATTAGTGCAACAGTGGCACCAATGTTATGGGAGTAACCAACAGCTCTTTAGTTGGACTTAAGTTCTGCTTCTTAGGATGGAGCCCATACCAAGATTGCTCTCAGGCTTAGGAGCCTAAGGCTGGACAGGTCACAGGACATAGGAAGAGCCTAATACTACTTTTCTATTAAATAGTTATCATATTAAACTGACACTAAATAACAATGTTACACCCACAGGTATAACATAGTAATGCATCTCACATCTCTCAACTGACTTTCTTATGAAGCAAATGGTGATTAACACAAAAACCTACAAATGGTCAATGTTCAGAGAATGAAAGGCTATAGAGTGCTTATTCCTGATTAGGACACTTTTATAAAACTCCTCTCAAGGCTTAGGGATTATTGCAGAAGAGGGGGAAGAGAGAGTATAAGAGCCAGAGGTGAAGGCTGACCACAAGGAAAAAGTTTTACAGATAGCTGGTCAGTTGCTCATATGAATTCACAGCAACATTGACAACATGAACAAATCCCTTGCATGCCCAAACCAGAAAAAAAAAATCCCAGTGTAGACATGAGGAAGTGTGTAAGAATCTCTAACTCACCTAAGGAAATTGTGGCAACAGAAGTCTGTTAGGAAGAGTACAGACCATGTCTTTCAAGCATATGACCCTTAGTAGGTTAACTAGTCCAAATGGATGGACCCACAATGAAGGAATTTTAGAAATACAAATTAGACTCTATAGACCATATTTTATGCATACATACATACATACAAACACACATACACACAATGTAAAATACAGCACATTAAATTTGGTGGGGAGCAATAAGCTGATATACAGAGGATCTAAATGCCATCAATTTATATATTATAAAAATTGCAAAAGTCAATTTAAAAAGGATGCATTTGAATCAGGTTTCCAAGAGTCCTTCAAACTGGACTGGAGCCTTTTACTGCACCAAGTAGAAATCCCCTGGGAAGGCTATGGCAAGATTTGACCCTTAGGGAAGTTTTTCAGGAAATGCCATAGCAATGTCAAAGATGGGAATGACTAGAGGTAGGTATTTGGAAAGCTTTTGGAGGCTGAGGAAGTTGAGAGCTATTACGGAGATGTTCATTAAATGATCCATAGAACTATGGTCTGTTTTGGCCCTGGGCTAACTACAGATATCTTTGAGTTTCATTTCACATTTGTGGGTGTGGAAGGTGCTGGAAAAATGATTGTGAATGCTATAGATATTAGTGGGGCTTTAAGATTCTCAAGGCAAGGAGCTTGAATGAAGGGTTGCTGGAAAGCAGAAGATCTGCTGGACTCAGGACAAGACAAATTCACTTGGTCACAGAGGGCAGTAAACTACTCCCTTACCCATGTCTTTGCTGAAAAATGATACTTCTTTTACAATTAGATCAATAACTAGTGAGCTAAAGAACTGTTTGGAGATAATTTTTAACTCAGTGGAGCTTATTTCCTATGAATCATATTTAGTTTTATATCCATTTATTCACAAGTATTGGTCAAATGTGTGCTGTCGCCTAAGGGTATGCAGCTGAGGTGGGGGGGTATGGGAAGGAAGCAGTGGTCTATGCTGGGCTCCAGTCAGAGCAGTAGTGCAGGTCTTCTTTAAAATAAGGTATGGATTTATGGGAGTGTCACAAAGCAAGCTGAACATAAATGCTTATTCATGATAAAGTAATAAAATTAAGAAAACTTTGTTTACAATTAAATACATAGTATAGTCATGTAAAGATTGCTCTTTATTTCAAAATATCTTTCCTGTCTTTTAAATGTTTTCTTTTGTAAAATGATAATGACAGGCTGTCTCCTTCCTTCCTCTCTCTTTCTCCTCTCTCCTTTCTTTTATTCTCTTAAAATGAAATCTTCTTTGCCCTAATAAAAACATTTGTACTTTACATTAATGCCTCAACCCCTGTCCCACAACTCTAGGGCAGAAACCACACGGCTTTTTTTCTGTTACAACGGTCTTATAACACCAGCAATGGCACCCCCATCAATTTCTGCATGACAGGAACAGGAAGACTTATCTAACATGTAACCATCTAACATACTGGGACAGGATAGAAACCTGAAAAAATTGCTAGCACCATCAGGAGCTGAATTACAGGAGTCAGCAGCACCAAGGAAGGCAGTGGTTTCAGGTAGCATGGGCCAGACCACTCTGCACACTGGCCTAGGAGGGGCCAGTATGGGTATGCAGGAAGAGCAGCCCCAACACACAGGACCCAGGGTAGAGTGTCCAGGACGCCAAAGTCGTCATCCTAGAACACAGAACAAAGAAAATCTCCGGTATTGTTTTAGAAAAAAAAAAGAGATGACTTAGGGTAAAAATAAAAGAATAGTGTTAGGATGCTCATAAACATATTGCATAAGAAAGTCTTTTTGAAATTCTTTGTGATTTTTTTTTTCAGGAGGTAGAACTAAGGATAGTGGGCAGGAACTATAAGAAATCCAGTTTTGTCTGTCTAAGAAAGCAAAACAACTAAATTAATTAGTTAATTTAATTAAATTAAACAAACTAAATAAAAATGGCCCAGATATTAGTGCAGTCCCCAGATGGAATGCATTACTGACATGGCTATCTCCTCATTGGCTGCATAGTTTCCCAGCTGTCTGGCCTTATCCTCGAGTTCTTGGTGTACCTCAAATATTCTACTAAGGGCTAAGGAGATGGCTCAGTGGTTTAGAACACTGCTGTTCTTGTAGAGGACCTAGGTTCAGTTCTGGGCATGCAAGGGTGGCTGACAGCCATCTATAGCTCCAGTTCCAGGAGAATTCGAAGCCCTTTTCTGACCTCCATGGATATCGAACATGGGTGCACTTACATACATGCAGCCAATACATTCAGACACACTAAATAAAATAAAGAAAATGTTTAAAAATGCAAGTTATCCAACTCTTCCTAGTTAAGACAGGGACGTGCGTGGGTGAATTGGATTACATTTTTTTTTGCAGCTTCAATGTTGATTTTTATGTAGGCTAGAAGTTTCTCCCAAAGTTATTTTTGAGCTTACTCAGTATATTTGGTCCACAATTATTTCCTAGCACACTAAAATCTTAACTGATGGTTGTCAGCAGTTTTCTACTGTAACAAAATACCTGAGGAAATCAACTTAAAAAGGAAAGATTTATTTTTACTCATAAGTTCAGAGATCCCAGCACATGGGTTTTGGCCACGATGGCTTTTAAGCCTGCAGTAAAGCAGGGCCTCAGCCTGCGGTAATCGGGCCTTGTGGTGTGGAGTGCAGTTGAACAAAGCTGTTCACTGCTTCATGGGAAGAGGAAAGAATGAAAGGGGTGCTGTCCAGGTCACAGAATCCTCTTTGAAGGCTCATTCTCAATGACCTCAAAGCTCCTGCTAGTCTCCACGTAAAGTTTCTAGCCCACATTTGGTCCTTGATAAAGAATCAAGACTTTCGGGGCTGGAGAGATGGCCTAGCGGTTAAGAGCGCCGACCGCTCTTACAGAGGACCCGGGTTCGATCCCCAGCACCCACATGGCGGCCGAGAACCATCTGAAACTCCAACTCCAGGAGAACTCCAGTTCCGAATCCGAGACCCTCTTCTGACTCCGCAGGCAATTGCACGACACGGGTGCACAGACGTGCATGAGACAGGACATTCATACACATACAGAAATAAATAAAAATAAAAAAAAAAAAAAAAAAAAAAAAAGAATCAAGACTTTCTTTAACACGTGAGCCATAGGGAGACATTTCACTCTCAAACAACAGGCTTTATGTGCTCCAAGTTAAAATAGTTCGAGGCTCATCCAATACTGTTACTGCAATATGTTCAAACAGAACTGATTAGAATTCCATGTTTAAATGGTGAGGACTTGGAGATACACATTGTGATTTCAAAGCTGGTTCTTCTGACCATCATTAGTTGACAATTCTGTCCTAGTTTGCTTTCCGTTGCTGGGAAAAACACCACAACTAAAAGCAATTTAGGGAAGGAAAGTGATTATTTGGTTTACAGGTTATAATCTTTCCTCAGGGGAAATCAGGGTGGGAGCATAACCAGGAACCTGGAGGCAGGAACTGAAGCAGAGACCTTGGAGGAAAGCTGCTTACTGCCTTGCTTCCTGTGGCTTGCTCAGCTTCCTTTCTTATACAGCCTGGATCCATCTGCCTACATATGGCACCACGCACAGTAATTTGGGTCTGCTTACATCAATTAGCAATCAAGAGCATCCCACAGAGATACCCAGGAGCCACTCTGATCTGAAAAAAAAAATTCTCAACTCAGGTTCCCTCTTCCCAGGTGATTCTGTTTGTGTCAGATGGACAATACAACTAACCAGGACACTTCACTCCTTGTCAGCTTGTCCATGGAGCTGGACCTAAGCAACAGGAAGGCCACAAGCCAAGTGCGGAGGTCAGAAAAGGATTAACAGAGGAGATTGTATTTGTATTGAACTTGCTAAATGGGTAGAGGCTTTGGGAAGCTTGCGAGAGTAGAGAGTACTGGTAGAGCCCACCTGCAATTGTTAAGTCAAACAAGCAGAATGTGTAATTCAGTATGAGGCGGCAGCAATGCTGGGGACTGGTGGGTTGAAAAGACAGGGAGTGCGGCACTTTATACAGATTGGCCATCTGCCTGACCTTACATGGAAGGTGACAGGGTCTCTGCATCCTGGGGGTAACCGGGTAGCACTTCAGGCTGATCTCTTCCATAGACTGAGGACACTTCTGTGGCATTTCACATTTTTGAAAACCACATCTACACATATCAAGTAGGATGTACCCAAGGCACTGCCAAAGATAATGCAGATGTTTGCTATGCTTTCTGCCATCTGGAAGATGGAGCACTAGAAGTTATGTTAGGAAAGAAAAGTCTTTCTTTTCTCCTTTACAATAAACATTCCCCCACTTCTCTGCCTGTTTCTCTCATTTCGTTGGCAGTAAAATAATATATTTGACAAATTAGTAGGTGAGCTGCCTTTAGCAGAACAAGGGCAGTTTAAAAATATTATTTTAGGGGCTGGAGAGATGGCCTAGCGGTTAAGAGCGCCGACCGCTCTTACAGAGGACCCGGGTTCGATCCCCAGCACCCATATGGCGGCCGAGAACCGTCTGAAACTCCAATTCCAGGAGAACTCCAGTTCCAGGGGAATCCGAGACCCTCTTCTGACCTCCGCGGCATTGCACGACACGGGTGCACAGACTTGCATGCAGACAGTACATTCATACACATACAGAAATAAATAAAAATAAAAAAATAAAAAAATATTATTTTATATTTAGCAATGAGCTTGGCTTCTGTAAGTCTTCTTGCTTTCTAAACTTGTGACATGTCAAATGGGCCTATATTGCGGAGAGTAAGCTTTCCCTTCACAGTCTCTTCTCTTTGTAGGGTTCAGAAAGCTGGGACTCTGCATGAGAATTGTGTTTTGAAAACAAATTAAAGATTTCTTTTACTCCTAGCTCATCAGCAGGCATTCTAACCTTACTGAGAATTGACATCACATGAAGAGAGAATCCTAGGACCACGAGTAAAAAGACTTAAGGCATTAATGAATTAATTAGAAGCCACAGCCAGAGTACAGGATTAGATTTCCCTTCTTTTTCATTATGAATCATAAGAGAAGTAATGATTCTTTAAAAAATATTTTATTTTATTTATTTGCTTATTTATTTATTTATTTATTTATTATTTTTTATGCATATGAGTATACTGTCTGCATGTAGGTTGGTACACCCTGTCATGCAATGCCGCGGAGGTCAGATGAGGGTGTCAGATTCCCCTGGAACTGGAGTTAAAGACGGCTCTTAGCTGCCATGTGGGTGCTGGAAATCGAACCCAGGTCCTCTGCAAGAGCAGTCTGTGCCCTTAACTGCTGAGCCATCTCTCCAGCCCCTTATTTTTATTTTATATGCGTGAGTGTTCTGCCTGCATGTGTGTAAGTGTACCTGTATCACGCAACACCAGTGGAGGACAGATGAGGGTGTCAGACCCCCTGGGGCTGGAGTTCACTGCCCTGTGGGTGCTGGGAATCCAACCTGGGTCCTTTGCTTCCTTTGCAAGAGCAGCCGTGCTTGTAACTGCTGAGCCATCTCTATAGCCACAGGAAGTAATGATTCTTAAAAGCCACTGGAACAAGAAGAAATTGTCCAGAAGAGAAGGAATCATTGGCAAAGAGAGGAAGGTGAGCATCAAGCAGGAAATTTGCAGTCCACCTGCATGGCGAACGTAGCCCACTCCAGCAGCCTGCCCCAACATGCGTGCTAGTCACTGCTGAGGTGGAAGCAAAGATGGAGTCACTCAGACAAGTCACCTCTCAGCTGTGCCTGAGCCCCACCAGACATGGATCCTGTGACATCTCACAGAAGAGAATGACTTTTCAGATTGTCTTAGTACATTTTACAGTGTTATAACAGCATAGCACAGGCAGAGAAGTCTGTCAGGAATAGGATTATAGTTCTGGAGGCTGAAACTCCCAAGCTCAAAGACCTGGGTTCTAGTGAGGGCTCTTTTTTTGGCTATGTCATAACATTGATGAGGTCATTGCGTGGCAGAAGGGCAAAGAGATAGCAAGAACGAATGACAAAAAAAATGAGAGAAGAGGAAGTGAGAGAGAGTGGGGAGGTGAACATGAAAAAGAATCTCCTGAAATACTGAGGATAACAACAATAACATTGAGAGGAGAATCCTCTCCTTGAAACACCACAATGGCAACTGATTTCAGCATGTTTTAGTGAGCAAATATCCAACCCACTTTCTCAAAGTAAACGTCCCAGACATGTTCACCAGTTCTCCTCCCCAGTTGCCAGACAGGTATACACAGCAGAGGCCCTGGAAGAATATCTTCCTGAGGCACAGCCACAGGAATTGACTGCCAACATCACGGGTACCTTACTCTATGACTTTGAGGCTTGACCTAGCCTGCTGCTTGGATCTTCTCTCTGTCTCTGCCCCCATGGAGGGGGGAAACTTGTGATGTGACAGGAGGGAATGCTCCTTATTTTACTATTGTGGGGAGTAAAATGCAACCATGGTGATGCCTAAACAGCTGTGGATTGGTTTATTCAAAATAACAACAGGGAGGCTGAGCACAGCAGGAAAGATAGTCTTCATTATGATGCTGGGATCAGAAGCATAGGAAGAAGTCACCCTGGACAAGTCATTTCACTGTTTGGTTTGTTCACATCATCATCTTCAAGCCCCCTGGAACTGCATTTCAGAGATTTCAGATAGAAAATACCTACGAAGTATTTGTTTCTTACGTGACTGACAGGAAGGCGTTGATGCCTGTGGGTTCTCCCCTCTCTCCTTTATGTCCTTGTCATGTTTGCATTCAGGTGTCTGTGAAGGAGTATGCCCCTGGCCTGAAGGATTTAGAAGATTAACCAAATGAGCCCTGACTGTAGTCGCATCCTGGACTTGTCCAGGTGAGAGATGCTCCTCACCCAGAGGTGAATGCTGTCCTCAGGCTTCCAGAAAGCAGCATGAAGGATGAGTCCTGTCCTTCTCAGTGCTGCAGAGGATGAGGTCACAGAAGCAGAAAATCATACTCACCAGGATCTGCACTTCATTTTCTGCAATGAAATTTGGGGGATCATCTTCAATCAGTGTCATTTCCAGAAAGAAAAGGAGCTACTTCAAAATGTTCACTCTGAATTGGCAAAAGGGAAACCGTGATGACTTTCCTTTCCCATATCAGTATCCCGGCTGAACTGTCCGTCACTTACTCCCACCTAACATGTCCTCCCACCATGCTTTGGACTTAGCTATGGACCCCAGGAAGCGCTGAAGTGCATTGTTTCCTCCTGTCTGCTGCTTTGCTTCTGTCGCATCTCACCCAGTGAAGCTCCTTGAGATTTTGCGTCTCTTCCTCCTCCAGCACAGCGGGCACTAAGGACTCTCACAGCCCGTCACATCACTCACCACTGCTGGCTTGGCTCCCAATTCCTGCCACTGTCACCAAACCCACCCACTCCTTCATGCTCTTTGTGCCTCATTTTTTAGAACTGGAGGAATCCTCCTCTCAGCCAAGACCTTGGAATCCTCTGACTTCAGTGTGGCACTTTGCAAACTGAACTTATATTCCTTGACCTCTAGAGGCTGTCAGCGTCGTTCACCTCTTCAGATAACTACTGCACTTGTTTTTATCTCTGCCTGTGGGTGAGTCAGTCTATTATGCCATTCTCAAAGCTGGCGCTTTGCCATTCTCTTCACTGCTGTGTTTTGGTCTAACCCATGGTCAGGGGTGTAAGGACAGTCTAGTCACCACCCAACTGCTCTGCCTGCTTCGTCTTGTCTCACTCTCCCTTGTGACTCAAGAGTTTAATCTCTGAGTGGCAGCAGCAGATGGACTCAAGGAACAAGAGACAACCCTTTTTGGCAAGCTCTCCTCGGTTTGACAGGAAGGGCTTTGGGCATGCTCCCTCCACCCCATCCTACCCTGCCCACTCTGACCTCAGCTCCTACCTCTACCCTCCTTACTGTTGCCAATGGGTCAAAGCATCACTTCTTCAAGAAATCCACACAGATTTCTACAATTTTTCCTTTCTTTTTATTTTGCTTCATGGTACTTACATTTTCCTATCATGGCGTCCATCTTATTCTGTTTCTGTCTCTTTCTACATTCAGCTTCATGAGAATGGGGGTTCTTATCTGCATTGGAGCACATAGAGTGGTTCCTGGAACACAGTAGATAATAAGTCAGTTTATATTGACTGAATGGACTCTAATAACCACAGCCACCATGGAGGCCTGGTCAACCTGCCATCTGTTTTCGCAGCTCTGTTCTCTGGTACAGTGCGCATGGCCTTGTGACTGGACCTTATAAGGATTGGAAGATGACAAAGGCATGACTCATTTCTTCAGAAAAAAAAAATACCCAGACTTTTTGTAGTCATTATTTATGCCCTAAAGTCGAACTAGATTTTCCATCACCATGTGTCACTGGCTTGAAGGGGCTCTACAGAGTGCATATGACCTTGTATACACCTGTACCCATTCAAAGGCCATGTTCTACTTGCCTGACAGTGGGCTATCATGAGATGAAGGATGGCCCTGCTATTATTACAAGTTGTCAAGAAACCTCATTGGCTTGATCAATTTAGGCAACCTTTATTTAGAGGGAAGAGGAAAATCAGTCAAAGCTGTTATTTGACAAGGTGTCAAAGACACAATCAGTTATTTGACTGAAGTGAAATTTTCTATCAAGGTGGGCTGGATTTGTTTACACACTTGCCTTCTTCTAAGACTCTATAAAGTACATGTGTATTCAAGCTTTGAAGCTTGATAAAACTTGTTTCATTTACTTGTCATAAAACAAAGAGCTATTAATGTAGGTGGAACTTGGGGCTAAACCAATCCTAATCACTTCCTATGCCACTACTTATGAGCTTCAGCAGCCAGTGAGAAACAGCATCTTGCTTGGAATGGGAGGACTAATCATAAATATAGTGTGCAAACTGGCTGGGCACTTAATATGCATGCAACTGCTTATTGTTCATAATGGTCCCATGGAATGAGTTCCATCATCACAATTTAGTGATGAGAACATGCAGGCATGGAGAGGCTCAGCAGTTCTCCAAGGTTCCTTAGTATGTAGGGGCAAAGCTGAGATGTGACCCAAGTGCAGTGTGATTCCAAGCCCTCCTTTCCCGTTTCACTCTTCATCCCCAGTTCTCATTCTCTCTCGTCTGAGCTATTTTTCTGGCCAACAGGATTCAGATCTTTGCTTCAAGTAGCCAAAAGTTTAGAAGGAAAACCTGTTTAAAAACCTCATGCCTTGCCTTTGAATGATCCTTGGAGTATGCCTACCCTCCTGCTGTGCACATATCACTGGGGGTGCAGCCAAACATGTTAATCTCCAAGGTTATCCCTTACTTATTTGATTCTATATTAAGACTCATCCAGTTGCTAGAGAGATAAATCTACATTCGATGGTCTTAAGGAGCAAAGGAAATGTATTGGATCCCATGCTTTGTAGTAACTTCAGCAGTGGTGGAATACAGGTAGAGAATTCAGATGTTTATAGTACAATACTAGGGCTCCATCCCCATTTATGTATATATATTTTCTTTTTTAAATGAATACTTTTATTGAATTTTGGAGCATTTCACACAATACCCCCAAATCCTAATCTTATTTTGACCCCGCCCCCATTTGCACCCTCCCCAAACCCCTCCACCACATTTCATGCATTCTGTCACATATATTAAGGTCTATTGAGTGAAGCTTTTGCACCAGATGTCCCTTCTATGAGTTTATCCACTGGAACCTGTTCAGCCTGTCTAGAGTCACTCCTTTGAAGAAGATCAACTGTCCCTTACCCAGCAGTAATCCGTCCCCAATGGTTACTTGGCCAAAGTTGGGGCCTGCAACCCATTTCTGTAGTTGTATGCTTGATTTTTCTCTGGCTGAGTCAGCATGGGTTTGTGCATGCTGTCACCATTGTTACAACTTCATATAAGCTGTCATATAAGTTACAAGAGGCCTGAAGACTCTGTTTCCTTGTGTTCACACAACAACCTTGGCTGTTATGATCTTTCTAACCACTCTCCACAGTGGTCCTTGAGTCATGGTTGGGTGAGGTTTAATATAGGAATCTATCAAAGATCTTGTACTCAGCAATCTTTTATTCTCTGCACCTTGGCCAATTGTGGCCATCTGAACGCATTACACTCTGTTGCATGAGAAAGATTAGATTGTTTTATCATCAAGCTTTCTCCTGCTGGATGCGAATTTGTTACAACCAGCTACGCTCATCTTACTTGAGCAGTTTCAGAAGAAAGTTATCATTTCTTTACCAGAAGTCCTAAAGCTGAGTCTCACTTGTTTAGTTTGCTCCTCTCTGAACCTACACAGTGGTCAGGACAGTGGAACTATCTAATTAACAGACATAGGTCTTGGGACAGGGTGAGCCCCATTCAAAATACATATACTAAAAGATGGGAAAGAGGAGTTTCTAATGGCTGGAGCATAATGAAGAGATCCAGAAATAGAAGATGAATACAAGGAAACTGTGTTGACTGGACACTGCAGGGTAGCTGCACATATGAACCCAGAGTGCTTGTGACATCATGCACAAGATCCGTGCAAGCCCAAGCCAGCCAGACAAAATCCCAGCCTGGGTTAGGGAGGTGGGCAAGAAGCCCCAGGCCTCGTCGAGGATCTTTTTGTAACTGATAGCTTCTGGGGGAAGGAGAGTCAGTTTTCTTTAAAGGTGGACTGCCTGATGAGCTCCAAGGGATAGTCCCACACCAAGCGTATCTGGGGAACAGAATTACATTCAACAGACCTTAAATAAACATAAAAATAAATATAGGGGATGTGAAATTCAGGAGTGGGGATAATAGGGAGGTGGAGATGGGGAAGGGATCTAAACATGATAAAAATAATTTTATGGAATTCTCAAAGAATTAATAAAAAGATTAAAAAATGCCCACTAAACAGCTTAATGTATATTCTCTATGTGTACCAGGTACCTTACCTGTGACAGTCCTATGGGGGCAAGTTGAGCTGGCTCTGCCGTCAAGAGCACTTCATGTTCTTCTAGAGGACCTGGGCTCAGCTCTCAGTACCTACATTAGACAGCTTACAACCATTTGTACCTCTAGCTCCTGGAGATGAGAACCTCTTCTAGCTCCTGGATATGTGAGAACCTCTTCTAGCCTCCACAGATACCTGCACCCACATACAAATCAATTAAAATAAAATAAGCCTTTAAAAGCAAATACAAAAATTAATTCCTATTATGTATCTCACAGTCTTCTGAAAGATACAAGTAATATTTGAAATTCCTTTGCCCAATACTGGTGCTTTAAAACTTCTTCAGATAGTAGGCTATTATTTTATATTACAATTCCCCAGCCCTTATAACTCTTCTGTATTCATACATGCAACATTATTGCCTTATTTTCTTCCTGCCTCTAACTTTTTATTAAAGTGTCTCAGAACTTAACAGACAGTCCCTGGAATTTTTTTAGCCAGAAGGTTTGATGGGAGCTGGAACTTTCATAAGGGTTCTTACAGTAGCAGTTGCCATCCCTCATATTTCAACAGAGGGTATGCATTCTGGGTTTTGTAGACACAGTATGAGACAGAGCTATACATCCCATTATCCTATTAATCCTCTAGCATGTCACTATTTGGCCATAATCTCCTCTCCCCAAAGACAGAGAGGGAGAAAGAGACTATAGCAGTAACACACATAACAGATTGTGCTTTGATACACATGAAAGGTCTGAGGATGTGTTGCAGGGGGAATAGCTTCATCCCTTTAGCAATTAACTGATTGAGAAACATCTTTAGGAGGAAGTCATATTAAATAAGCAGTGGAGATAAACTACTAGGGACAGTTTCTCCTGTTCTCTTTCTTCAAATCTGTTCTGTAAATATTTCAGGATAAGTGCTGAAAGCTGACTTTGCCTCCCTGGAGGTAGATATCATTGTCTTAGGATAACCAAGTTTATAAGCAAGCATCCTTAAAATGCTTTTAAAAGACAGCTGATTCTCCTCTGATGGAAAATAAAAATGGTTTGGTACACAAAGCAACTCTGGAGATGAGGTGACCTTGACAGGGACAGTCCAGTGTTCACCTGTTGTTTTTGATACACTCTTCATCTGGATGTAACCCATTTTCTATTCTGGATGGAGATTAGTTGTGACAATCCACATTCTCTTGGTACTGAAGCATTTGTTCTAGAGATATATTCAGAGAATGAATAGATTTGGTCCTTGCTCTTAAGATCTGATACTTTAGTCAATGATACAGAAATGTCACACCTATGAATACTGATAAACCTAAGAGTTGAAGTGTGTTTGTGTGGGAGTGTGTAGGTGGCCCAGACCAATGCTCAGTAGATCCTATTTATCTTATAGAGCACTCACCCTCTAGTTGCTGAAGCATAAACCTGTGCTCTGTAGCTTAAACCTGTAGCCTTTTTAGATCAGTGCTTGTCTGATAGGAGATGCCTAAGAGACTATAAAAGACTATTTGCTGCTCAAGAACTGCCAAGACCATCACAATCCATGACGGGATGCTACACAAAACATGCCCATGATCAGGCCTAAGTCCTCATCCTTGTCCACTGTTTCCTTTCACCTGACCCATTGTACGTTTTTCCCAAGACCCTATTTCTAAGAAGCCCAACCCAAGGCAGCAGGAGAGAAAGTTCATTTTGCCTGGAGAATGAGTAGCAAAGACCTAACTAGAGTAGACTCGTGGAATGAGGTTAACATCATGAAAAGACTCACAGAAAACCTTGGCTGCAGGATGCTAAAAGGAGGAACGTGTCTGAGAGTGTGAGGTGTGAATGAACCTGGATCGCTGAGGCTGAAGACCCAGGGCTGTAGCCAGAGTAATGGGGGGAGCTTAGGAAGTTTTGAGCAGACACACATTCTGACTTATGTTTGAAAAGAACTCTTCTGGAGAATGCATCATCTTCAGAACATAATGGAAGCAGGAAAACCAGTTAGGACTTTTTGCCAGCATGACCTTGTTTGGGACTCTCAGAATCTGTTTGTTGTTTGCTTGGCAATTAACACATTATATACATTCTACTAGCAACTCTGGGTGGACATATTCAGGCCATTTTACTGTTGAAAAAATTGAGTCCTAGTTTTCTTAGATGGTGAAGTCATACAGATAATTATGTTCGAGTTAAACCAGAAGAGCTGGCTCTAAAACCCAAGTTCATTGTTTTGTGTTTTTCCTTTTATTTTTTTTTCCAAGAGAGGGTCTCCCTGTAGCCCCAGCTGTCCTGGAACTCACTCTGTAGACCAGGCTGGCCTTGAACTCATAAAGATTCCCCTGCCTCTGAGTGCCAGGATTAAAGGCGTGCACCACCGGGCTGTTTTTTCCTTTTTATTTCTTTTAGTTTTTTTTCAGTTCTGCTGCCCTCTTTTGATTTCCTTGTGTGTAGTTTTCTGTGCAAATACCTTCATCACATTGGCTCTGTTGGATATGTCAGAGGTGTTGAAGCACTTCTGCTGAAGCATTGCTCCACCGGGGCCCTGAAAGACTAGTTGCCATTATCCAAACACATCTGTTTGTAATTACCAGGTGCCCTTACACTTCCCCTTTTTGTCAACATAATTACTCTCAATCATATGAATGCTGCCCTGACCGGCCCAGGGACCCACTCCCCTGCCAACTACAGTTGAGGTTCTGCTACTCCAGTCCAAACATATGGACTCTCTTTCCAGCTCCAAGAACAAGAGTGTTTGGATCCAAAAAGTTAGTTCTCATTTTGTCTATGTCACCTTGGCAATGTAAGAAGTGGTTAGATTACCTAAGGCCATGCTTAGAATGGTAATAAAATCAATGACTTTGTCAGCCAGAGGGGAATATTTTAATGGATATTTATTTTGGAAGAGGTCCTCTTGCCTTGACAAAACATGTTGATCCAAAAACTCCTCCTCCCAATGTGAAGCCGATAGAAAAACAGAAGCCAAATCCATGTCTAATGATCAGTCTAGAAACAAGAAGTGGGGACCTCCCAGAATCCAAGCAGAGCAGGGGCCAACCAGGAACAGAAATAGCTAGGGCTTGGCACATAGTAGCTGAAAACACTGAATTAAAGTCTCAATTCTGAGAAAGACAAGGTTGAAAGTCATCAATGGTTAACATAAGACTGTGATGTAAATATGAGATGAACCCAGTGGGCATTACAATCTGGAAGGAAAGAGGAAACATATTTATTTAAACCTCACTATGGACAATGATGCTTAGCTGCTTAGTGCCCTTTAGTCCTTCATCCATTCCATAGAGGTGACTATTGTCACTCCGGGGGAGGGCAGGGACTAAGAGAGATTAACAACTTACCTGTGACAATGCACTTAGTAAATGGCACAGACAGGAGTTGAGCTCTGGTCTCTGTGGGTTCCGGGCTGCATTATCTTTCTGGTTTAACAATAGTGAGTTTGATAAGTGGGTAAACAAGGGAGGCAGAGCAAGGAAGCATCAAACAGGAATTGCAAAGAGGTATTTTCATTAGTGTTACCTGACCAAAACTATTAAATAGCTCTTTAATTTGGTGCTAGGGGAATTATTGGAGATAACAGAATCTAAATGCATATTAATTATATGATGAATGTGTGTATCAGTGCACTAAAAATCACTGCCTCTAATTGCTTACCATTGTTTCCATTGTGTACAGTTCTATTGCTTTAAATATTTCTCTTTGACCCTGGGTAATACTGAATTGTTACTGGAGTCCAGGAGAACCACTGTAGATGAGCTGGAGTGACTTGTATCAGCAGCTTGCAGGGCCGTTACCACCACATGAGACAAACTCAGCAAGCCCCATTTACACTGAGTATACAGCTTAAGTCTGTAATCCTAAAAGGGGCTGACTAATTGTCCTAATTCCAATAGAGATACCTGAAGCAAAACCTACAATGGAGGGCTGAGCTACAGATAAGAGTCTTTCCAAGGTGTTTCCAACAACCTACTTGGCCTCTCCCTGCTGCATCCTATATTTTTGTCACATTTTCTTTAAACAGTCCTTGCTTTAGCAGGATGTTTCAGCACACAGATAACTGGCAGGCTGACTCGGCAGATCTACTGCCTGAGGATATAAGAATTTGCTTTGGGCCTCCTACATGGAGTCCCAGCTTCTTCTTTGTAGTGTCCTATTTGCAGAAACCTCTTGGGAACATCTTGATTTTTAACAAGGAGTTCGCTCTAAAAAAAATTCTTGCCTCTGTTAGGGTGGTCTTGCCTGTTTAAGAAATCAGATACAGCTCATCCATGATAACTTCCTTCCTTCCTCCCTCCCTTCCTCCTTCTCTTCCTTCTTATCTTCCTCCTCCTCTTTCTCCTTCTCCTCTTCCTCCCTCTCTCTTACCTCTCTCTCTCTCTCATCTAGAACTCAAGTTGGTCTCCTATAAAATATTTTCTGAGTAATACACAGCCTACTATAGTGAAAAGAATTTCCCCCTTTTCTTTGTATGTCTTTGAGAATTGAGAAATGCAGCTGCCAATCTTAGCAGGACTCAATGAGGGCTGTATTCCAAAAAGAGAAATAGAAATATAATCAGTGAACATTTTCAAGTCTAGGTAAAGTGCCATTTGCTGAACTGACAAGACTTACAAAGACAGTCTTCTAAATGAAACACACTCCTGACACTCCCCCTGGCTTCAGAGAAATGCTCCTATTTCCTGACAAAAGTATGCACATCTGCTGGCCCAACTGCATAAGAATCTTGTTAGACTATAATGGTGTGGCAAATCCTGGGACAGTTTTCATGGGTTCTCTTCCTATGAGTTTAACTGGGTCCATGTTATTTACATGAACACAATAAAACATCAATTCCTGAATACCATCTTATGTATTATCTATCTTTCTTTTCTTTTCTTTTCTTTTCTTTTTTCTTTCTTTCCTTCTTTCTTTCTTTCTTTCTTTCTTTCTTTCTTTCTTTCTTTCATTCATTCTTTCTTCTTTTTTTTTTTGAAAGACAGTGTCTTCATATAGCCCCAGCTGGCCTAGAATTCACTCTGTAGACCAGACCGGCCTTGAACTCACAGAGATCTGCCTACCTCTGTCTCCCAAGACATGTGCCACCAAGATGGTTCTTAGCCTCCATGTAGGTGCTGGGAATCGAACCCCCGGTCCTCTGCAAGAGCAGTCTGTGCTCTTAACCACTGAGCCATCTCTCCAGTCCCATCTTATATATTTTTCTAACATGTTTCAATGTCAATGATAATTTTACGAAACATTATTAAAATCTCTAGTTTAAGAAAAATGAAGCTTAAGGAACAAAAAATGGTGCCACGATTAGAGATTAAAGTGAATCTTACATTACCATCTGTCTTTCTTTTGGAAGAGAAACTACAAGCTTGAGAGCTGAGTCTCACCACTGTGGAAAGCTGGGAAAAATAATTTGAAGGTATGGGGAGCCACTATAGAGTGCCACACAACATGTGAAACCATGTACAGTTGCTGAGGCAGGAGGTCAGATGAGAAATCCAAGCAATTCCACAAGGAGTGCTACATCTCTAAGATGTTCTGCCCGAGGACTCAGTTGTGGTTCTGAATAACTTGCTCACCACTGGCAAGTAGGAGCCACCTCTCTTGTCAGAATCTGCTCCCTGCCCTGCAAAGACATATCCCCCTGTGTTGGTGTATAATGTGACTTCACCACAGAATTCTAACCAGATTATTTGACTAACATTATCTTGCATCCAGTAATTACTGCTTTTCCTCAGGGGACACTGCTCAAATCCCCACTGGGTGCCTAAAGCCATGAGGACAGTGAACCCTATAAACCAAGCCATCTGAACTTAGGCACACTGAGAGACTAATAATGAACGATGCCTAATTTAATGCCTAATTGAAGATTGCTTTTGGCTAGTGTCTATTCTGGTTGGGATCTGGATCTTGATCATGAGTTGAAACCTTGGTTGCTAGTCTATAATGCCTCTAGGAAGGAAGATTACTAGTAGAGAGAATCTATAACTGATTTCTTAAATAGAGGCAAGGCCACCTTAATAGAGGGAGAAAGATTTAGAGAGGACTCTTGTTAAAATCAAGATGTTCCCAATAGGTTTGTCTAAAATGGACATTACAAAGTAGAATCTGGGACTCCCTCTAGGAGCCCCAAAGCAAATTCTTATCCTCAAGCAATAAATCTGCTGAGTCAGCTTTCCAGTTATCTCTGCACTGAAATACTCTGACAGAACAAGAAGGTTGAAAGGTGGTGGGTTCTGGTGGAAGGAAGTCAAGTCGTTGGGGCCATTCTGCAGATAGTGATATTGAGACTCTGGCTCATTCGTAATTCTTGGGCTTCCTAGCCACCATGAAGTATCTTTGCTCTACTGCAGAATCTAGACATGCTATTCTTGTCTTCCAATTGTCCCCCAGACAGCACAGTCAACTGATTTTGGACTAAAACCTGAAAGGAAGAGTCAACTAAATATTTTCTTCCTTAGAAGTTATCAAGGATTTTTATCACAGTGATGGAAAGCTGACTAATATGAATAAGCTCCCTATGATTTGATTTCAAGAGCTAAGATGAAACCTAAGGCCTTCCCTAGGCTAAGCTCATGCCCTACCACTGAGGAATACACCCTAGCACAGTCTCCTTAACTTCTTCAACTTTCCCAGAAATATAGGAATAATATCATTATCGGCAAGCAGGGTCCAGTAATTCTTTCTTTTTTTTCTTCAGTCTTTTCAAGACAGGGTCTCCCTGTAGCCCCAGCTGTCCTGGAACTCATTCTGTAGACCAGGCTGGCCTTGAGCTCACAAAGATTCACCTCCCTCTGCCTCCCGAGTGCTAGGATTAAAGGCGTGCACCACCACGCTGGGCTCTCCAGTAATTCTTATGTTTTTCAGAGATTCTGTGCTTAAGTCTTGAGGGTGCCCAGTTATTTCCAGTGCAAATACATTGCCATCAGTTGGAACATGTTTTCTGTTTGTGTCTTCTGCCCACAGATTTAATGCCTTTCCTTATCTGTGTTAGCAGTTATCACACATTATAGCCAGAGCTTTTGCACTTGAAGTGCAACAGAAGCCTACCACAAATTTCTTTTTGCCTCTTTATAATTTCACAGATAGGAGATTCCTTACTTTGTGTTATAGAGTATCAGTTTTTTACACTTATAATCAGGTGGCTGGCTGGGAGCTGACATTTGGTATCTCTACTCAGAATCACTAACACTAACATAGTCACTACATAACACTAGCTGGGGAAAAGATAAAACTTCAACATTTGAAATGTTTTCTACTGTCTATGTGTTAATTTTACACTATTGTAAAGTTGAAAAGTCCCAAGCCAAAGCATCCTAAGTGAGAGACATATAGAGCTTAGTAGTATTTACCCAGGACATTCATTTATTCATCCACTGAACAGCTCAGAAGTATTGTGGTTTATGTTGGAGGCTGTAGTGAATGAAATAGGTGAAACTACAGCCCAGGGAAGGAGTTGAAAGCTAATTAAAAATCCACACAAGAAAGAAATGATTACAAGTGTCATAAGTGCAGGTCCCTGTACTCAGAGAGTGAGAGGCCTAATTAGGATGGGGGCAAGGGCAGGAATAGATTCCCTCCCTCAGAAAGTGACAGTTGAACTGTCAAAAGCCAAAAATAACAACAATTTGGTTTAAAGATCTTAACTGGTTTCATTTTCCATTCTAGAATTGAACAATACATCATTCCACAAAATAGAGTGCTTTTATAGGCTACAATGAAGTGGTTAGTTTTTTTTAAAATACTTTTATTGATGAACTGCATATTTCACTCATTATCTTTCAGTCCAATTTAGACACAGTCCCCTCTCCCTGCCCCCACCCCACCCCTGTTCATGCCTTCTGCCATACATATCTTGCATCTTTCTCTCAGTCTTTCCAAAGTTTGTCACTGCAGAGGCTTGTTGTTTTGAGCAGAGTTTATCTGTATCATTCAGTTCTTTAACCCAGTCTTTATGCTGTTGTTTTCCCTCCCCTTTGTATTGCTCCAACATATGCCTATATAACTATCACATATGCATCAAAATTATCACCTCTGAGAATAAACTGCCTGTTAATTCCAAAATATGTTTAGGAATTCACATCCTCCCCTTTAATTTTATATTACTCTAAAATATGAATACATACCTTCCACCCATATACAGTAATTACAGAGTCTGAAAATAAGTGATAGGTCAATTCTAGAGCCCATTACGAGATTTACATTATAATAGCACAGTTGCTTTCAGATAAAAAGAAATATAACAATAATGTTGTTCAGCTTGCCTTTCAACTGGGGATTTGGTGTTAGCATCCACAAATGAAGGAAACCATTTGCTGTTTGTTTTTCTGGGATTGTGTTACTTCACTTAGCATAATGGCTTTGAGTTCCATCCATTTACCTGCAAAGTTCATGATGTTATCTTTCTTTACTGCTGAATAGTACTCCATTGTGTAGATGTACCACATTTTGTCATCCACTCCTCTGTTGAGGGGCATTTGGGTTGGTTCCAGCTCTTCCCTATTGTGAAGAGAGCTGCAATAAACACAGACGTGCATGTAACTTTGCAGTAAGATGAGTCTTGTGGGTATATACCCAAGAATGGTATGACTGGGTTAGGTGGTAGGCTCATTTTGAGTCTTTTAAGGGTTCTCCACACTGTTTTCCATAATGGTTGTACAAGTTTACATTCCTACCAGCAGTGGATGAGTGTTCCCTTTTCCCTGAAACCTCTGCAGCATTTGGTGTCTTTTGTTTTCTTGATCCTAGCCAGTTGTATCAGAGTGAGATGGTATCTGAGAGTGCTTTTAATTTGCATTTCCTTAATTATTAATGATGTCAAACACTTTTTAAGATGTTTCTCAGCCATCTTTAATTCCTCACTGGTGAAGTCTCCGTTCAGCTCTTTACTCCATCTTTTGAGTAGGCCATTTGTTTTCTTACTTCTTTGTTTTTTGAGTAGTCTATACATTCTTGATGCTAATGCTCTGTCAAATGTGTCACTGGTGAAGATTTCCTCCCACTCTGTGGGTTTTCTGTTCACTTCCTTGAATGTTTCTTTTGCTGTACAGAAGCTGTTGAGCTTGATGAGGTCCCAGTCGATAGACTGTTGACCTTATTTCTTGTGCACCTGTTGTCTGAGTTAGAAAGTCTTTTGCTACGCCTATGTTTTGTAGGTTGTTGTCATCTTTTTCTTCTATCACCTTCAGGGTGATAGACGTTGTGCTTCACGTTGAGCTCTTTGATCCACTTTGAGTTGATTTTTCTATAGGGTGAGAGGTAAGGGCTTAATTTTGTTCTACAAATGAATGGTGATCCAGTTTTGGCAGCACCATTTGCTGAAGATGCTATCCTTCCTCCATTGAGGAATTTTTGCCCCTTTGTCAAATATGAGGTGGCTGAAATTGTATGAGTTCAAGTTCAATTTTTATAAAGGGAAAACCCATCAGAATTACAGCTGACTTCTTATTCCAAACTATGAAAGCCAGAAGAACATGGACCAAAGTTTTCCCAGTGCTAAATGACTTTAGATGCCAACCCAGATTACTATAACCAGCAAAAATATCAATTATAGTTGATGGAGAAAGAAACATCTTTAATGACATGAACAAGATGAAAGAATACATGTCTAAGAAACCAACACTTTCAGAAAATCCTCGAAGCAATCCAAAGAACAGAGGAAATGAGTAACTATACCTAAGCAATTAAAGAGAGAAATTAACAAAAATGTAACAGAGTAAATACAAACCTAGACCAAGAATGCAAACAAAAAATAAGGTGAAAGGAAGCAACATACATCTCTCAATAATAACCTTAAATATTAATAGTCTGAACTCCCCAATCAAAAGACATAGACCACGAGAATGGATTAGGAAACAAAATCCTTCTCTATGCTGTCTACGAGAAACCCATCTCACCCTCAAGGACAGATACCACGTTGGAGTGAAATGATGGAAAAATTATTCCAAGCAAATGATACCAAAAAGCAAGCAGGAGTGGCTATTCTAATTTTAGTTTCTTTTTTTCGTTTCTCCCTGGGATCTTGTTTGGCATTTCCAATTCTTTGCAGAATTTGTCATTTTCTCCCTTTAGTTCTTTCCAACATTTGTCATTATCTCCCTCTAGGTCCTTCTTGAGTTTTTCATTCTTTCCACTTAGTTATCTGATTTGTTCTTTATATTCTTTTATTTCTTTGAATATGTCTACAATTGTTCTTCTAAGGTCCATGTCTTGATTTCCTTCCAGGGAGATCTCCTTGTAGGAATCTTCTGTAGGGTTGGTAGACTTTGGTGTAGATTTATTATGAGCTTTTCCCATTTTTTTTCTTTGTATCTTTGGCATGTGGATTTTTTTTTTGTTTATTTATTTCTTTGTTTGTTTGGATTCTGGTGGCTCAACATTGGCTGTGCAGACTAGAATCACTAACACTGTGCCTGCTACATCCTCCTCATCACAGCTCCACCAGCTTGAGGGGGGCAGGGGGAATATTGCTACTTTGCTCCATGCACCTGTACCCTGTTGACCTTCTGGTCCCTGACTCACTGGAACGTAGGAGGTTTCTGTGTGGTACCAAGCCCTCACGGGTAGCCTGGGGGGGTGTCGCAAAGCACCAACGTAGGTGTGCCTCATCTGGGCACACGCTGGTGTTATGCTGGCCACGTGTCTATATCTGCCCATACCACACTGGTTCCCAAAGTTGGGATGTTTCTAGGTGGGTGGGTGGGTGGGAGTGTGCAAAGCACAAAGGCAGGTGCACCTCGCTTAGAGATGCTGGTGTTGTAAGAGGTTAGTTTTATAGGCAGAGGTGCTCTCAAAAGATAGAATCAAAGAATAAAAAGTTACTTGGTTTTTAAAGTTCCTTCCCTGTAAAACAAGTATGTGGAGATAGTGTAATAGAACAATACTGCATTAGGTAAAATCAAGTAACATCTGGGTAGTTTTTCAAATAAGAATTCAAGTACCTGTTTTGGACACTTGGCTATTATATCTGTCCCTCTTCATATTTTGTGAATGTAGGTTGGAGAAATTAGCTTCCATTCAGTAACATGGAACTTGAGTGTAAGTCCCTCCAAGATATTGGTCTCCTAAGATACTTATTTAGCAGAATTGAAATCTAATCCGTAAATTGAAGGCACCTATCGATGAGAAGGACTATCCCAGGCAGACTGAAGGCAAATGCTGTGACCAGATATGGGTTAAGTACTTGTGGAGCCTAGTGCAAAGAGAAGGGATCTAGGAGTGTCAGGAAGCCATAGAACCTGGTGAGACCAGCAGGTGTGAGCAAGATCAAAGCTTAACTGAGCCAGTGAAAGCACAAGGTAGTGGTTTGTCTTGTCCTTTCCACTGGGATACAGGACTGTATCTAACTGTTTGAGCTCTACCATAAAGATTAAGAGGGAGGCTTGGGAATGGAATGAGGCTAGCTCAATAGAAGAGGGGCAAAGAGTAGCTTCATTCTCCTGTCAAGGGAAGACTTGCTGAGGTGAAGTAGAGATGACAGAGAAACCGTATGTCCAGAATAAACATATATCAACTGTACTATGAGGACCGGGTTGCCAAGGGCAGTGGACATGCCTGTACATATGGGGTGACGTTATGGGACAAGTCCATGGTCTGGCTGTTCCTATTGTCATGAAAATCAGAAGACCAGAAAAATATCTTGTAGGATTTGAACTTTTAGGTTGGCCAACTTTTCTTAACAGGACTTCTCGAGCCCTATGTTGGGCAGAGTACTTTGTGGTCTAGAATTTGCTGATCCTCCACGGGAGTCCCTTGAGGCTAGTAGTTCCCTTCCACTTATCTATGTTTTAATATTGTTCAGCTTCAAGTACCCATGGTCAAACATAAAATATAATATTAAATTGAAATTTTCAGAAATAAATAATTCAAAAGTTTTCACTCGGGTCCCATTCTGAGGACAGTGAAATCTCATATCACCCCGCTTCACTGTAACAGGGCTGTGAATTGTCCCATATCTTATTGTCAGCATTGTCTATGCTACCCACCCACAAGTCTCTTAGTAGTCAGATATCAGATCAGTTGTCACACTACCATGTTCACACAATAGACCTGAAGCACAAAAATAATGGTGATGAGAATTTTCTTGGTTCTTGTTATAATTGTTCTATCATCATCATCACTTCACTGTGCCTAATTTATAAATTAAATTTTACCACAGGTATGTATGTAAAATTTAGAATAGACACATACACACACATCATATAGATAGATAAATAGATAGATAGATAGATAGATAGATAGATGTGTGTGTGTGTGTGTGTGTGTGTGTGTGTTTTAGGCTTCCACTCAGGTCTGAGAACATTTCTCTTATAGAGGAAAAGAGATTCTGTAGTTTCTATGAAGTTGAGCCTATTAGGGGGACTTTTTGTGAGTTGGAACTAGAACCTTAAGAGGTTTCATTCATCAGAGAATCAGGATACAGCCTGTCTGACCTGTCTATTGGGCTAAGACCCTACAAGTAAAGGCCAAATGCTGTTGGAATCCTATAGTTACTACTGCATCAGTAATCTCTTCCTCAGCCTTCTGAGTTTCACAACAGCCTCCTCTAAAGCCAAGTTGCCATAAGACTGTATCCTTACACAAAAAACACTATTCATCCAACACCACTTCATACTTGAAACTGGGCAGCAGAGTACGTAAGAGAGCAAAAGATGCCTGTGTTTATTGTGCTCCCCATGTAAGTCAAATGACCACCATCCTGTGATGTCATCCTGTGATATGCTGACAGTCCTCTGTTCACTGTTGACTCTGCTGACTTCTGAGCTAATCAGTGAGTTACCTGGACCACTGGTAGACTACAGTCACCTGTTGCCAACTGATTTTCTACCTCCACCTCTAGTAATCAATGATTATCATCTGGCTATCCTCCTATAGTGCTCCAAATGTCTGATGCCATGCATCTGCCATCTATCTGTTCATCATCTTGAAGAGCCACTATGGACACTTGATTTTATCTCAGCCTTTTGCCAGAAACACTTGCCTGCCAGCTAATTTCTCCTCCTTGGGACAGATGGCTTGGTTTTGTGTCTACCTTTTTATGCTATATTGGCTTCTGACCTCAGCAATCCCATTCCTCCTGAGTTCAGGAGTTCCAGGAATTTCTTATTCAGGGCATCCAAGGCTTGTGAAAAGCTGGCTAAGTTTCAGCAGGCCAAGCCATTTGAATAAGGAGATTGGATTAGTTTTACTGCCCTAAGCTTGGAGGGAAGCTTATCCTCAGTAACTGTGGACCTTCACTAAGCCTCACCATGTGTCCACAGGGCAATATAGTCATCCTCCTGCAACATTTCTTTGCTCTTTGTCTCTCTACAACTTTCTGAGTCCCAGTATCAGCCTAGTCATTACCACATTGTACATCCTTGGGAGAAATCTGTCCTTACAAATCCCATCTCTGGCAAGGTTTTCTGCCATACTGATGGGCTGCCTTGAGACACCAGCTGCCTCCATCTGATTTTGTGTCCTCCATTTGTTGCCTGGGGGTTCCTGTGTTCTCATTGATCCTGAAGACCAGCCTCCATCTGGTTATGTCATTTGGACTTCAGCTCTGTCCTTATGCTCCATTCTATACCTTCCAAATGATGGCTTTTCAGAACTCATCCTACCTAGAAAAGCAATGGAATATAAAAGTGAGTAATTTAGTTTCTGAGTCAGATGGCTGATTTCAAATCTTGGCTCTGAGTTTTACCTGCATAGGATCTTTGAGCAACTTATTTACCTTGTTTGGACTTCTGATTTCTTATCTGTTGGTCCTTATTGTTGGGTTGTTATGAATATGAAAAGCTTATGATGCATATACATTTGGGATAACGCCTGGCAGTCAGCACAAACTGGACCAGTGTTGGCTATTATTCCCAATTCCTATCCTTTCCTGCTAGTTTTCTGTGGGAGGTTGCCTGTCTACTGCAGGATACTATCTCAGACTTTCTGTCAACCTAGAGCAATTAGACAAATCCTACAGATCACTTAGGGTTCCCACCTGTCTCTAAATCATAGGTCCTACCAATATCAGAATGAGAAAAGAGAGTGAGCCGGCCTCCGTTCATATATCCATGTTTTAGTCCATTCAGTGTTTTAGTCATTTAAAAATGTTTATTAAGCCTCTGATAGGCTCATCACTTGGCATCTCTTGTCTCCTACAGGAAGCTTCTTGCTTGGGGCATTTCCCAGGTTGTCAACCACTCATAACACTGAAGGGGTCGATACATCCTGCTGAAATAAATTCTGCTCTGTGAGTTGATGGATTCTCTGGCAACTAGAGGGGTCCACGCAAACAGGAGACTTGTAAATGCTGTCTCTATCCTACATGCTCCCCGTTTCCACTGATGCCAGCCTCATCTACAGTTGGGTCAGGAGGGAAGATTGAAACCAAGTTTCCCACAGACCCCTTCAACCCCAAGTCCCACCCATCACGAGACTGACTCATTTCCCATCCCATCAATCTACTTGTCTGAAACCTCTCCTGGCATCTGTATGTATATGCCTGTAAGTCCTTCAAGGCAGATTCCCCATCTGTCTGAATTAGCCATGTCCATCATCAATCCAATGCTCTTAATTATCATAATGCTAACTAAGCAAGCTCTCTGGGCAACTAAGAGTAGACATTTTTTTCTTCTGGACTAAAACATAAAATCACAGTCCAGTGTATCTTGAGTCCTCTGATAAGATTTAGAAAAATGTCCACAATTAAAACAGCAAAATTGAATGCTAGTTCTAAAACTCAGTTTCATTAGTAATGGGAAAACTATTTCAATGCATCAGATTATAGATAGTTTTGCTGCTTTTAAAACAGAAATGAATTTTAACAGAAATGACATTCACAGACTGAGACTCAAAAATAACCTATCTCAGGCAATAAGAAACTTCTTCTGAAGACTCTTATTCCTTCCTGTTTCTTTTTAAAAATAGCTATTAGATGGTCCTCATTGATAGCGGGGCTGAAAAGACTGATTGAGGAACAATTTTCTTCTACTAATTTACAAAAATTCTTTTACTAATTTAAAGAAGTTAATTGATTGTTTGATTGACTGGTGGGAGGATTGATGGTGTCTGGCTGCAGAGGGTGAAGGGCTTTTCCATGCAACCTGGCAGCTGGATTGGGCTGGCAAACATCCATTGAGTGCCTAAGTGGATATTAATCTAGACCATATCTGAGTGCAGTTGAAAGGCTCAGGGACATAGTGCCTGTCATGAGCAGCCTGGGGAGGAGAGAGGTGAATTCTCTTCTAAATGTAGACTCAGTTACAGGCTCATTGGGAATCAAGGTCAAATTGTTTCACCTCACTTGGTCTTGTTAACTCAGATGGAAAATCGGGTTAGAAGCAGATCACATGCATAGGGAAGGGCTGCAGCTGCCCAGTGCAGCATTCACAGGGCTATGTGTGGGGCCTCTGAGGAACAGACAGCTAAAGCAAGTGGGCAGACAGGGACAGGAAGGGAAGTAGAAGTCCTCACTACAACAGCCAGCGTTGTGCTGAAAAGTCTTTACCTTCTCCCATCCACCCATCCTTGTCAATATTCCTTGCCTCCTTTCAGACCCACAGTGGGCATCATTGCCCAAACCTGGGTGGCATATTTGTGGACTGCAGGGCACTGAGTAGGCATTTTGAGAATAGAGGTTAATGCCACTCTGTACACTGTCAATAAAAACAAAAGGGAGAAAAGCTTTTGATCCTTCCTCTGTCTTCCTACTTGGCACAAACTTGAAGCACTGGTCCATTGCTCTTAGTGGAACGGCTCTGGGACATTTCCAGTTAACTTTTGCTCAACCAGGATTCTGCTCTGTGGAGCTCAGTATCTGTTGATCAGTTGTGTGCTACGATGGTGACTCATAACCTCTTCATTCCCCTGTGATTATTTCTGTCCAAATCACTTCTACCAGCTCAAATTTGAGACAACTGACCACCACAACCTCCTATCTGAAGCACAAACAGGGCTGATTATTCTCCTAAGGTGAATATATCCAAACTCTTTCTGGGAAGATAGTGATGAAAGAGCCCAAGTTCGGTGTGCCCGCTCTCTGTGCTTCCAGTGGAGCATGACCTCGGAAAAGAGAGATGAATTGATGTCTTCCACTAGCCACATGAAATGAAAATTTTCTGCGAGGTACCCAGAGCCAGACAGGAAATCATTGATCATCCTGAATAAACATCCTTTAATAAATCTTTATCTCTCCCAGAGATAATTGGGAGGACAGTGGCTCCCGAAATTTCTCTCTTCCTGCAGTGGGCTCCCTTTCACTCTTCTGGGTATATTTGTTTTCAAAGCCACATTGGTCTACGTGGCCCCATCCATCAAGGTGAAGGATGTCCAAATGATTTGCGACTTCAGCTCCAATGTGTCAGCTTAAGATTTCTCTTAATTCACTGTCTTTGTAAGGTGTCTGGCATTTCCATTGAAGGTGGGCATGCTGTGCTGCCTTGTTGCCTGTGAAACATGTGCCCACACCAGAGATCTCAGTGTTCCACTGGGATTCCAGACATCTCCTCATTCTCCTTTCATCACCTGCCTACCCACTTCACACATGACCCATCAATGCCTACCACTGTGCCAGGATGTCCGGTTGTTAATCTAATGGCCTACTTTAAGATGCACCTGAGGATAGCTATCCAAATGAAAGTCCAGGACGGCTTCCTAATCAGTTTCTCAGATAGAGCACTAAAGCAAAAGAAATCCTTCCAGTGACCACAGTAATAACTAAACCTGTGCCTTTTTCATTCTAAAGATCATTTGAAACATTTAAAGCTTCGAGCTTAGTAGTTTTGATTTTTCTGAACTCTTAATTAGCCATGTAGTTGGTACATCAATATCTTAAGCCTCATATTCATTTTTAAAAATCTAGGTTATTACAATGTATAACTTTTAATAAAACCTTCTAACTATAGTAATACAAATCATAAAAGCCCTGAAAGGTCTGTGAATCAAAGCCACCACCTCATGCCCAGCAGTGGTGGTTATTTGGTATTCGCACAATAACCTTTAAATAGAAGAGTGTGTTCTTAAACATATTGGGTCTCTGCAAGGGGCCCACCCACATGATTAAGAGGCTCAGCCTCTGTGTTGCACTGTTATGTGCAAATATAATGGAAAGAATTTTCAATGTGGCAGAAACAAATGAGGACTCTTATAAGAAGATTCGTGAGGACCTATTGAGATTAAAGGTTGCTGATACAATGTAAATGGTTCTTTTCTGTATGTGTATGAAATGTTCAAGAAGAGTGCCTATGAACAGAGGAAGATATCAATTATCACCATATAAGATCTTTGAACAGATTTAAAAAATAATAAATTAGGAATGGTTGACCAAGTTATCCTTATGGTAGAGGTACCTGGGTAACTCACATTTATTTATTAAGTGGTCAGTGTTAAGCTCACCTGCGAAGGCATAAACTGACAATGTATGTCTCCTCATGAAATGCACTGGGCAGCATAGAATGTCGCTTGCACAGCAGCCCCACCCAAGGCCTTGGGTGTAGCTTGCCTCTCATTAGGTGAAAACACACACACTGATGGCTATTCTATGAGAAAAGCAGCTTGGCCCTTCAAAAAAAAAATGTTAAAGTTGTAAAAGAGAAATAAAAGAGGAGAGAAATGAGCAGGCCAAATGGAAAGCTGGAGCCTGGATCAGCAAAGGGAAAGACATGAAGTTATAAATAAGAGTGTCGATCTATTCTGCTTATGGTCTGTCAATCAGTTTATTCTCCATCTAGTTTACTGTGTATGTATAATCCCCTACACGGAATCTTATACAGTCATCACATACTGACCAATATTAGGAGACTTAACACTGGTTAAAATAAAAAAAAAAAAACTCATCCTCTGGCATATTCAACATGTGTCAGCTGTCTCAATAACGCCTGTAGAAGAGGGGTCTGCAGTGTAGAGCCCTTGCCATCTGCTCACGTAAGGAAAGTTGTACCAGCACAGAACTACACCCATTTGTTTCCATGTTGCCTACAGCTGTATTCAGCTTATAACCAAGATGCAATGAAGACCATTTGGTCCATGAAGCCTAAAATACCATCCGGCTCCTGCCTGGAATAGTTTACCAACCTCTGTGATACAGGCTCACACTCAGAGCTGTACTTTCCACTAGCTTGTCACGTCCTCTCATTCTCTTTGTTTACTACCTTACTTTTCCTGTGGGTTTCTGACATTTTTACAGAATTTAAGCTAGTGACTTTGTAGACTTTCTTTATCTTGAGATCATCTAGCATTTCCTCATGATTAGTTTCAGGCTGTGCCTTTTCAGCAGGTCTGAGGCTGCGTGCCTTCTCACTGCCTGCCATCAGAAATCACACGGTAAGATTTTGTGCCAATGTTGATACAGCTAGCTTTGGGCAGCTCAAGTAGTGCCCACTAGAAGAAAATAGATTCTGGTTCCCCTAAATGAATTATCGAGACAATTACCAACATTCAGATGTGAAAAACATAGCCACTAATAACAGGCATATCAATATTTCATGATTTGACAATGGTGCTGCAGTTATACATAAGAATTTTTTTTTCTTGAGAAAATTGTGCTAAAAGTTTTAAGGATAAGCAATCATTATAATCACCACTTATTAGCAAATTATTTCACAAACACACACACACACTATAGCAAGTTTTCAAAGTATTACTATTTGACCAATCTAGAATACATGGATGTCTACTGTGCTAGTCTTAACTCTTTGATTTTTTCTCCTAAAAACTAAAAGATTAGGATAATCATGAAGCCATACCACTCGATATACAAAGCGAAGTAGAAGAGCAGATGGAGGAAAGAAATCTGGTCAAGGAGGTGGTTACTTCCATGGCACTGCAAAGGCCAAGATCTTCATGAACTACGAAGTTTGATAAAGTAGCTTGCAGATGAAGAAACCAGGTCATTTTCACACTCCAAGCCCATGGCACTCACCCAGTACCTGAATAAAATAGATTTTTATTTAATTAAATTGAATGCCTCAGCAGAGTTTTTAATTTACCTATGAAAGCTACAATTTCCAAATCACTCAGGGGGAAAAAAAAAAGGAAATAAAACTCAAGAAAGAAAAGGAAAAAAAAGCAAGGATTCTTAAGAGAATTGAAGTACTTTGAAATATTTCATCTGTAATAATTATTGAAGTGTGATGTCTCACATAAGGTCAAATCACAAAAGCACATTCGAATATAAGCTTTTTGCAAACAGACAGCCCTGGAACAAAACCTACAGAAGAAGAACAACAACAATAGATAAGGGGAGGGAAAATGCAGGCAACAGATGCAGGAAAATTAATGTCAAACAAGAAAGAATGTATAAAGAAAAATAGAAAAATTACCGAGTTATTTATTTATTTATTATTTACTTATTGTGCTGAGTACTGAAACGATGGCTTCCAGAATGTTCAGTGCTCGCTTTATCCACAGCTCAATGTGATGCAGAATATATTCATTTTATATTTTGCCCCTTCTTTCTTTTCTGCTCTTCCCTCTCCCCCCCCACTTTTCTCCTGCTCTGTGTTCTGGGCTGCTGGTTAGCCAACGCAGTGCTTTATGCATTAGCTTGTGCTCTACCACTGGGCTGCATCTCCAACCTTTATTTTCTTTATTTAAAAATATTTTATTAATTGTTTTTCTTTTACATGTATAAGTGTAATGTTTGTGTATAGGTAGGTGCACCCATGTCATGCAATGGCCATGGAGGTGAGAAGAGGGCATCCGATCCCCTGGAACTGGAATTACAGATGCTTGTTAGCTGCCACGTGGGTGCTGGGAATCCAATCCAGGTCCTCTCTCCAAGAGTAGCCTCTGTAAGAGCAGTCAGTGTTCTTAACCACTGATCTGTCTCTCTGGCCCCACCCTCTATTTTAAAAGGAAGACCACAATGCCTTATGATATATCAGCTGATAAATCATTGAAGACTACTAAGAAATCTCTGTTAAGAAATCATCCCAGGGGCTGGAGAGATGGCCTAGCATTTAAGAGTGCTGACTGCTCTTGCAGAGGACCTGGGTTCCATCCCCAGCACCCACATGGCGGCTGAGAACCATCTTTAACTCCAGTTCCAGGGGAATCTGACACCCTCTTCTAACCTCGGAGTGCATTGCATGACACAGGTGCACAAACCTACATGCAGACAGTACATTCATACACATACAAAATTAAAAAAAAAATTAAAAAAAAGAAATCATTCCAAAAGAAAGTGACAATATCAAGATTACATGAAACTCTAAAACAAAATTCAGTCTTTGACACATTCAGAAATCAATAATTAAAAAATTTATATGTGGAACTCCATTGATCAGTGAAGCATTAATAGGCATATGTCAAATATGCATATACAGAAATTTTGCATGCTGGAGAGATGGCTCAGTGGTTAAGAGCCTATACTCTTCTGCAGGAGGGTGCAAATTCAGTTCTCAGCACCCAACAACCCGTAACTCCATCTCCAGGGATCTGACACCCTCTTTTGACCTCCACACATGCAGAAACACACACACACACACACACAGACACAATCAGGGAGGCAGACAGACACGCATCTAAAAAATAGAATAAATCATAAAAAAGAAATGTACAGGGGCTGGAGAGATAGCCCAGTGGTTAAGAGCACCGACTGCTCTTGCAGTAGGACCCGGGTTCGATCCCCAGCACCCACATGGCGGCTGAGAACCGTCCGAAACTCCAATTCCAGGAGAACTCCAGTTCCAGGGGAATCCGACACCCTCTTCTGACCTCCGCGGCATTGCACGACACAGGTGCACAGACCTGCATGCAGACAGTACATTCNAAAAAAAAAAAAAAAAGAAATGTACATTTACATGCCAATGGAATATTTTCATCACTGGATTATAATACTGAAAACAAGAAAATCTTGCTGAGCACAGCAGTGGAAATTCAACAAGCTCCAATTAACTAATTATAATCAAACACACCAAGTACTTTGTATTTAATAATCACCTTTTATAAAATACCCACTTGATAATTATAAAATAACATATTTAAAATAAATAACAATGAATTAATTAAAATGCTCCAAACATTCACTTTAAACTTCAGTTTTTTGTGGTAACAGAGAAAAAGTTACTTTTCAGGATTTTTCCAAGATAATTATTATCAAGATATCACATTATAGCTCAAAGGATACCTACACCAAGGTAGTTCTAAGTAAAGAGATGTATATGCTGATGGAGATACTCTTTTGTGTGTCCTTTATATGTGTGCATGTATATGCAGGTACACATGCATGTGTGCATACAGGGGAGACCAGAGGACAACTTTAGGCATTGTTCCTCAGTCACCATCTATCTTGTTTTCTGTTTTGGTTTGTTTATTTGTCTCTGAGAAGGGCTCTCTCACTGGGACCTGGGGCTTCTGCTACCAGATCACTGGGATTATAAGGGCATGCCATTAGTAAAACCAAACTTTAATTTCCAACTTCTTGTCATAAGGGATGACAATTTGAAAAGAAACATTGTGTGATGATTTGTCTTTGTGTTAAGTTGGGAGGTCTGGGGTGATCAGGTTTGTGGAGGCTTCAGCAGAGAGGGGCACTGCTAAGCAGTCTTGGACCCAAGAGTCAGACAGTCTTTTGAGAAGATGGGGAGGAAAGTGGCTGTGTGGCTGAGGTTGCAGGAGGTCAAATCGTAAAGTGAGGCACACTTGGAGTTCTGTAGCAGGGATGGGCAGATCTGAAGGCTCTGGAGGGGGTGTGACTTGATGAAGTTTTCCCTCTCCCCTCTCTCTTCCCATTTATGATGCATCCAGAAGTCACTGTCTCGACCTGGTAGAGTGTTGGCTGTAACGACAGCTTCTTCTTTCCTCTTAGAGTGAGTGATGTTTTGTGCATAAGACCCTGAGAACATTAACCCCACCCCTGGCCAAGAACTGTGGTTTCACAAGTCTTGGGATAGTTGGAGAATGAAAAGCAAAACAAGCTAAACACAACTTTCTGTGTTCCACTAGCCACATATTTAACAATGTGCTGGGTGTGAACCTGATCACTTCTGACTTAAAAACTGCTTTTTTATGAGCTTGGATTAATTATACATAATAGGTTTCATTATGACTTTTTCATATTTATAATGTACATATGTGGCTATAATACAGTTCACTTATTTTCACCCCTATTACACTCTCTAGCACCCCCTCCCCCAATTCTGCTGATTCTCTTTCTTTTGTCAACTAGTCCTGGGTCTACTGTCATATCTTGTTTTTTTTCTTTATGACTCAGTGAGTTTCCTTAGAGTTATTTATAAGAGCATTGATGAGGGGCTGTTAGCAGGGCCAGGGGAACCTAACCAGTAGCCAACTACACCACTAAAGAAAATATTTGTTCCCTCCCCATTAATCATGAACCGATATAGATCCTTTGAGTCAGGGTTTGGGCTCATGAGCTCCTTTCCATTCAGTATGAAATGCTACTTGGGCTTATCTTGTGCAGATTTTGTGCAGGTTATTACAGCTGCTGTAAGTTCCAGAGTACAACAACCATGTCAAGCCTGTGAGTTAGCTTTACACATCACTCCCCTCTTCCTCTGGCTCTGCACTGTTCCTTGAGTCATAGATTGGGAGATACAGATGACCATATTTTTTTATGTGGGTTTTGGGGACAAATCTTGGTCTTTATATTTGCAAGGCAATAATTTTTACAAATTCTCCCCAGTCCCTGAAGTTTTAGGAAATTTACTTAGCCAAATTTTGTTTTAAATCTAAAAACAGGGAAGTGGAAAGATAGCTCAGCAACGAAGAAGAACATATATTACTACTGTAGTTCAGTTCCCAACACTCAGGTTAGATGGTTCACAACTGCTTATCACTCCAGCTTCAGGGGTCCAACAACATCTACTGGCCTCCTTGGGCAACTACACTTACACATGGACAGTACACTCCCCACCACACACATATACATAATAACAAATAAAAACAAAATATTAACAAAAGAAAAAAAGCCCAATGCAATTGAAAGATGTTAGAAATATAATGAAAATAAAACCAAAATTAATGAACAGTAATGTGATTGAATGAAACTGAGAATAAAAGCTTGGTGCTAGGGCTTGGAGAGATGGCTCGGCAGTTAACAACACTTGTAATTTTCCAAGAGGACCCATTTTGACTGTCAGGACCCACCACATGGCCACCAACAACTGTGGGTAACTACAGTTTCAAGGGATCCAGCACCCTCTTCTGGCCTCTGTGAAGATTGCATGCATCTGGTGTACTTACAGGCAAAACACATACACATAAGATAAAAAAAAAAAGAAGCTTACTTCTAAAATTAGCAATAATCAGTAGGTCTCTGGTAATACTAAAAATGTCAAGAGTAACAACACAGAAGTGTATGTAAAATAAGCGCAAACACATACTCAATTAACAATGAAAATCACTATCATTTCCAGCTTACTAACATCAGTCTGTGGAATATTTTTCTACAAAATGCAAATGATCAAAAGTAAGTTAAAATTGTAAATGAGGCATCAAATATGTTGGAAGACAAAAGTTGTTAAAAACCTTCCTTAAAAGGGGTTAAGTTGAATAAATCTTTGAAAGAAATTTATCCAATGGTATTTAAACTGCCAAAATATAATCAATGAATGCAAATTTCTCAGTTAACTATATGAAACTATCATAAAACTGATTTAAAACCCTTCATTGAGATCATTAAGTAATAAAATATGTAGGAACCAGAACAAAAGTACAATAACAAACAATAAAAAAAATCCAAAGACATTCAACAAGGGTTATGCAGATAGTATTTATGGCACACTATGTTTATTACTAGCAGAATCAATAATTTATTTTAAAATTTAAACAAATTTAAGTTAAAATAAATAATAAAATGAATGAAAATTGGAAAATTAAGGGAAATAATAATTTAGATGCTCATTCTACAATTAACACAACATTTTATTCTGTTGGATTATAGTGTTAAGTGATGATAAATGCATAAGAAAGTTAGATAATGAAAAGCATATGCTAACTTGTAAGCTATGGGAACCTTCTAAAAGCAGCATCAAAAAGCAAAATCCTTGGGGCTGGAGAGTTGGCTCAGTGGTTAAGAGCACTGACTGCTCTTGCAGAGGACCTAGTTTCAATTCCCCGTAGCCACACGGTGGCCAAGAACTGTCCATAACTCCAGTTCCAAGCGCATTTGATACCATTTTGTGACCTCCATGGGCATTACATGACACAGGTGCACTTACGCACATGCAGGCAATATACTCATACACATAAAATAAAAATAATAAATAAAATGACAAAAGCAAAATCCAAAAGAAAAGTTATCCTTGAATTTGTGAGGTAAAAATGTTACATTTCTAAGGGAAAAATACCTTCATTATAGAAGCGAGCAGAGGGCAAACATGTAAGAAGCTGAAACTTACTGCTAAAATACAAAAATATATTGCAATTGGTAAGTAAAAGCCCAATACAAAAGAATGCAGCTAACCTATATGCAAATGTGCTAAATAAATAACTTATAGTGGGTGCCTGAATAACTTTTTGAAAAGAAAAGATCTTACTATAAAGTACAGTCTAGGCTCAACTCTAAATGTTCTGCTTTAATCTTCTGATTGCTGGGATGACAGACAGGTGTTACCCAGACCTAGCTGGCACTTGAGTATATTTTCTAAAATTTTCTTCTTTGAAATATTGTTAATCTGCATAATTGAAAAAGGAGGTCAAATATCTACGATGACTATACTTTCTGATAAAAGGATTATCGTATGATGATACAAGGTAAACACTGAGAATAGTTTCACACTTTATATACAATATAAGATACACAGTGGCAAGCATGGTGGCACACTTTTAATCCCAGTACTCAGGAGGTAGAGGTATGCATATCTTTGTGAGATTGAGGCTAGCCTGGTCTACATAGTGAGTTCCAGCCAAGCTGGAGCTATGGTAGACTCTGATATATATGATAGATATATATGATAGATATATCATATATATCTATCATATATATATCATATATCTATCATATATATCAAGATATATATATATATCATATATATATCATATATCTATCATATATATCAAGATATATATCATATATATGATATATATCTTGATAGATATATGATATATATATATGATATGATATATATATGATAGATATATATGATATATCTATCATATATATATCATATAATATAATGTGTGGGTGGCTGGATAGATGGTTCAGCAGCTAAGAGCACTTGTGGCTCTTGCAGAGGACCAGGGTTTGGCTTTCAACACCCCACTATGGCAATCATAACTATCTGTAGCTACATTTTGAGAAGATCTGATCCCCCTCTTTTGGTTTCCTCAGACACCAGGCACACATATGGTGCATACATACATGAAGGCAAAACACTCATACGCATACACACTTTAAAAAATTGAATGTCTCAGCAGTTAAGAGCGCCAACTGCTCTTGCAGAGGACCTGAGTTCGATCCCCAGCACCCACATGGCAGCTAAGAACCATCTTTAACTCCAGTTCCAGGGGAATCCAATGTCCTCTTCTGACTTCTGTGGCATTGCATAACACGGGTGCACCAGCCTACATGCGGACAGTACATTCATACCCATAAAAAATAATAAATAAATTAAAAAAATCTAAAAAATCAAATTTCTCTATGAATAAGAATATATGTTTGCTAGGGCATTGTTCTTATGGAGTGATCTTTGCAGAGTCATATTACATTTTTAAAGCAAACTTATAAAGAGAAGAGTTTATTTAGCTTATGGTTCCAAAGAGGCAAGAGTCCATCACTGCAGGGAGGGATAGTGGCATAGGAGGCTGGAGCAGAAAGCCAGACACTCACATCTCCAAGGAGGCACAGGAAGCAGAGACGGGAAACCTGGCAAGGCTTGAGAACTCTCTAAGTCTGCCCCTGGTAGGCCATACACACCTTCTAAGACTTTCCCAAAGGGTACCACCAACTGGGGACGAAATGCCCAGATACTTGGAGCCCATGGGGGACATTCTCATTCAAACCACCGTAATGCCTTTCATTAGAAAGTGGCCAGAGAGGAAGGCCTAGGAAGGGACCTGAGCACTCATCAACACTGTACAAAGGTATCCATGTCCTCCCTCGTGCTGTTCCAGGAGAACCTGACACCTGTGTTGTTCCTCATCCCATTACAACAATTATCCAGACTAGGAATCTTAGAGCCCCCTTCCTGGTTTCTCTATACCACTCTCCAGTGAGGTCTACATATAAATGTATGGCTTCACTTTCAAAATGTACTCAATACCCAAATGCTTGTCCCTCACAGAGTGACTACCTTCATACCAGCACCTTCCAGCTGTGATCCCTTCTTGTTAATTTTGGTCAACTTGTTCTCCACATGGCAGCCATGAGATGCTTTTGAAAACCAAAGTGGGGCGGGGCTGGAGAGATGGCCTAGGGGTTAGGAGCGCCGACGCTCTCGCAGAGGACCCGGGTTCGATCCCCAGCACCCACATGGCGGCCGAGAGCTGTCTGAAACTCCAATTCCAGGAGAACTCCAGTTCCAGGGGAATCTGAGACCCTCTTCTGACCTCCGCGGCATTGCACGACACGGGTGCACAGACTTGCATGCAGACAGTACATTCATACACATACAGAAATAAATAAAATAAAAAAAAAATAAAAATAAATAAAAAAAATAAAAGAAAACCAAAGTGGGGATCAAACTACTTTAAAAATATATTATTGTTATTTTATGTTTATCAGTGTATCGTCTAGATGTGTGTAAGTGCACCTGTGTCAGGCAATGCCCACAGAGGTCAAAAGAAGGCACCAGATCTCCTAGAATTGGAGTTACAGACAGTATGTTAGCTGCCTTGTAGGTGCTGGGAACTGAACCCATGTCCTCTGTAAAAGCAGCCAGTGTTCTTAACTGCTGAGCCATCTCTCCAGCCCCAAAGCCACTTTTTAAATTAAAATTCCCCAGTAAGTTTTTGTCGTATTGAGAAAACATTCAAACCCAAGGCCGTGTGACTCCTCTGAATTCTCTGACATCATTGACTTCCTCTTTACCCACAGTCACACTAGCCCCTTATTTCTTCAGTCTTTTAGCTTGGCTTCACTTCGGGGAAAATGCTGGCTTTCCTTCTGCCTGGAGGTCATTTCTTCTCCTTTCCTTAGGGAGTCCTCCCTGGCTGGCTAACATGGAATTGCCCTCCCACACTGTTTAGATGAGCTCTGTGAGAGTAATGGGCTCTCTCATGGCTGGGCTTCCATTGCCCCAAATATTAGCAGTCATGAAGCGATCCTAGAAAAGTAATGGTGAGTTAGACAAAGTCATTGAAAGCACTTTAAGACTCAGAAACCATAGAGATGCTGAGGAAGCAAATGCACACTTAGACTAGGGAAGATAAAAAGGTTAAAGAAAAGGGACCTGCTATGGTGGAAGCCAGCTTGATGGATAATTTTCTCAGGCAGAGTGGCATCTCTTTAACTCTCACAATTCCAGGATGAGCACACGTAGTCTTCATCCTGAATGAGACACAGAGGTCCACGGTATGGTTCCTTTCGAAGGTGAAGATGATCAGTTTTGCATTTCAGAACCGTAGTTCAGTGTTCATGATGGGGTTGGTAGAGCAGTGTTGGTGATGCTCACTGCTGCTATAATATTTTCTATTAGTAAAGGTACATGGCTTGAACTCCAGTCATATATCAGTGGGATGGAGAGAAAGAAATGGCTTTTAGAACAAGGTAAGAGGTAGAGCCCTTGAATCCGGTAATATAAAACCACAAATCAAGCATACACTTGGGAGGCAGATATTGTTCCCAGAAGTCACCCTCCCTTTATCTGCTACAGCTTTCTTTTCATACCATTTGATGAAAGCAATTATAAATAATTTTAGAATGTCTTTTTCTTCACAAACAAGGTTGTCATCTGGCATACTCAGGAGAAATAGATGTGACTCTAATCATTCTCAGTCCCACACTCTGTTGCCAGTTCATCATACTTGCTGAGTGATAAAACCCTCCTAGAAACCTGCCTCGTGTAACCAAATGCCCAGAGCCACAGAGAAACAGACAGTAGGAGCACATTCATGTGTAGCTGTGCTATCAGTTTTATCAAAGCCTTATTTTGGCATTGCAAAAATTTTAATTGGTTGTCAGACTGGATTGGCATTGTTCTTTCTCCTCTTGTATTTTGACACTGGCACTAGAGGCAGCCTGACCCCCAACCCCAGTCTCTGGGGATTCTGCTTAACTATAGATATAGAACTTCCTGCCTTGACTTCTGTTTAGAAATTTATTACTATTATTATTATTATTATTATTATTATTATTATTGTTGGTGGTGGTGGTGGTGGTGGTGGTGGTTGTGTGTGTGTGTGTGTGTGTGTGTGTGTGTGTACTGTGGTGCATATGTGGAAGTTTGTGGAGTCTTCATCTTTACTTGGGTTCCAAGTATCAAACTCATGTCATTAGGATGACAGAGCTAGCACTTTACCTACCAACCTATTTTGCTGGCTTTCCCTTGACTTTTTTTTTCCCTTAATGTCTTTACCCAGGAAAATATACAAGCCAGAGGATTTTTCTCTTCCAAACAGAGTTAAACTCTAGGAAAATCTAGCAGTAGAGAACCATGGACACATTGCAAAGTAGGAGAAGGATTTTTTTTTCTCAACTTGGAGATTTGCAATAGATTTGGGGAATGTGATTAAAAACAACAGAGAGAAAGAGAGAGAGAGAGAGAGAGAGAGAGAGAGAGAGAGAGAGAGAGAGAACTGTATATACTCAGTAACTCTACTTTCTCAGTGCCAAACTCATCATTTGGCTCAACTAGGGTTAGCTGAGGGGGAGCTTAATGCTTCAGTGACTCTCTTCTACACTGTATTGTAATTTCGGACACTAGGGCCTTATGGTAGCTGGATGATGTCAGGACAGAGAGGACATCTGAAGACATAAGCTTCAGGAAGATGGGATCTACTTCAGGAACCCTTGGTGAAGGGAATGAAGATCAAACTGAGAGCCCAGCCAGTGTCTCATTTATACTAATCGTCCCCACTATGTTTCTATCCATGCAACAAAATTCTCATGTGCATTCAGTACTAGGCAAGAAGATTGAGAACCAGGGTGTTAGCCCTTTTAGGTCTCCTCTGTCTATCTAGAGCTGGGTATGTCACCACTATTTGAACAGAACCCAGAAAATGTTATGACTCATTTCAAAGACCCCGGCGGGCCTTTTGCCAAGTCTCTCACGGCTCTCTATTGAAGGGCATTGTATTAATTTGATGTGAAAAATAATCACAATTGGCCACAGAGCTATGAGATGGTACTCTGATCTGATGGTGGGAACTTAACATACAGCTCATCGACGTCTATTTTTTTTTTTTTTATTTTGCTTTCACAGGTCATAATAAAGCATTGCATATCCACAGGCCAGCAAGAAAAATTAATTAAGAAGAACCTTTTAATGTAGAAATCAGCTTACTGAGATAATGGAAAAGGCTTTGGTAAGACTTGGCTTAATTGGAATTTCAAGCAATTCCTCACTTGTTGTACCAGGGATTTTTTTACTGTTATAGACAGGATGAGCAAGCTGTTTAAAGAGCTTACTGGCAGAACTGGACTCAGAGGTTTCGGCAGAGATGGATTTTGCTCAAACAATCAAGGCTACCTCAGAAACAGCAAGTAGGGACACAGATTTGTTCTCTAGTCACTGCATCATCTTCTAAGTCTTGTAAACCTCTCTGGTCTTATACAATCCGGAAACTAGAGGATAAAGTGGAGGGTCAAGTTCAGGTTGGCATACTTACTGCTTCTTTCTAGATACAGAGGTAAAGGAAAGAGAGCCCAAATGCAGGGTGTGCCTGGGCATTTGTAATGCAGGAATCCTCATCCCGATTCTATACTATGCTGCCTGGTAAATTCCATCTAATAATGCCTACTTCACAGAAGAAGCAGGGTAAATAAGAACGGTGTGCAGAACTTGGTAAATGACTGGTACCCACCAAAGTGTGCAGAATTTTTTGAGTTGGAAATATGAGTGGACATAATTCCTTTAAGAAGTATATAATTAGCAGGTGGAGACATGGCTTAGAGGTTAAGAGCAATGGCTGCTCTGATTTCAGTTCCCAGCACCTACATGGTGCTTAACAACCATGCCTAACTCCAGTTCCAGGAGATCCAATGCCTTCTTCCGGCTTCCACAAGGCATTTCATGACATGGGTGTGCATGTAACTCACATACTTGGAAGCAAACATTCATACACATAAAGATAAATGAATTAAAAAATTTAAAACAAGTATATAATTGGACAGAGATGGGGGGCATTTGCTGGAATGAAATCTTTTCCACCTGAATCATGGTACAGTGATTGAGCAGCTAGAAGACAAAGCCAGTTAAAATGAAACATTTCAAGGACATAAAATGGTTTCAGGGAAGGAGATGGTGGCTGTCTTTATGTGGATGGATTAAGATGGACAAAGGCACAAGAACATGATTGAGAATTTCACATCACTCTTCTTTACCTTACATTATAGCTTTGTGACTTTCACCCTGGGTTCAAACAAGACCAGAAGCACCTCTGCCTGCACTTCACTGAAGGGCTGTTTGTCTGGGAAATTAGCTTGAGTCGTAGCTGAATTACCCATGATTAGTTGATTACATCTTGACTTGAGCTTCAGTTGCAATAAAGTGCTATATGTCACCCTAAAATATATTCTGTGGAAGGCCGATTCTCTTTGCTTCTTATGTCATTGGGGGCTGAACTTTCTCTTTGCACATTCCTTGATGGCTTTGGGAAATAGGCATGTTCTCTTCTCTTGTGAGATTTACCCTACCCACTAAGTCAAAGACTACAGGGAGCAATTCCTTGGTTTGAAGATAAGGGAGTGGGGGTGGCTCTTTCAAAGTTTCTGCTTCTGCGCTTGTGATAACAAAGAGGATGGAACTGAATCCAAGTTATTGTCCTGAGGCTTTTCCAATGTAGCAGATACATATGGCTTCGAAAATAAGCAGCCTTAAATAAAACCCCAAGGCAAAGACTCATCCAGAAGAATATACATTTGCTGGAATAACAACCTTCTAAATATAGCAGCAGAAAGCATCCCTACTACTGCAGGAAATTCCAGGGTGGGCTTCTCAGAAGAGGCCAAATTAAAGCAGTTTATTTGAGAGAAAAACACCAGTAACTCTTATTCTTAATGTTCTTTGTACAGATGCCCAGTGAAAGTCTATTAGTGCTAAGAGCTTTCATATTTGCTTCTGATTTTGTCAACACCCAGCACTGCAAGCCTGAAAAGCATATATGGTCATTTCCATCCACAGATGAGGCTACCAAAGCTACAAGTAGGCAAATGGTTTACCTAGTTCAGACAAACAACAGGAGTGAAGATTGAAGGATGAGGGTGTAGCTAAGTGCTACAGCTCCTGCCTAGCATGCCTGTGACCTAGGATCCAGCCTCAACACCAAATGGTGAGGAAGAATAACATGTAAATGTGTTTCTCCTCCACCCCAAATTTACAAAGGGATTTTAACTTCATTTCTGGAATGTGTTTCTGTTTTCATGTAAGGAATTACTCTGAGAAGTTTCTTGGTACCATAAAATTTCTACCAGAAACCCTACCCCATTAGCAAACCCTCCTGGGAATATCCTGGAGGGCTCATTAAACACAGGGTGCTGGATCTCACTGGAGATAAAGTATGTCTGAGAATTTTCATTGTTTCCCACTGAAGTAAATTTTACACACAATAATGGCTTCACTGAGATATATGATCCACATTATAAAGTTCAACCACTTTAGATACAATAATATCTTTTTTTTAAAAACCTTACCTATTCACATAGTTGTTGTAGGTTCATTTCAGTCTGACCAAAAGCAATTAGGAGAGGAAAATGTTTCTTTGGCTTTTGTGCTGGATAGCTTTAGTGTCAACTTGACACACCTGGGTTGAGGGAGTCTCATTTGGGGAATTGGCTCCATTGGACTGGCCTGTGGCCATGTTTGTGGAGTATTGTCTTGATTGTTGGGCAATGTGGGAAGATCCAGCCCACTATGGGTGGTGCCACCCTGGGCAGGTTGTTGTGTACTGTATAAGAAGGCAGGCTGGGCATGAGCCAGGGGAGCAAGCCAGTGAACAGCATTCCTCCATGGCCTGTGCTTCAGCTCCTGCCTCCAGGTTCATGCCCTGAGTTCCTGCCTTGGGCTCCCTAAGTGATGAACTGTGACCCGGGAGATGTAAGCTGAATAAACCCTTTCATCCCCAAGTTGGTGTCAGTCAGAGTGTTTTGTCACAGGAATGGAAGACAAACTAGAACAGCTTACAAGTCAAGGTCAGAATCAAGAGCCCAGGAAAGTCAAGACAGGAACTCGAATGACCATGTCCACAGTCAAGTGCAGCAAGATGCGAATACACCCATCAGCTTGCTGGCTGGCCTGCTAGTCCTCAGTGCACTCTCTCTCCTCTAACACAGTCCAGGACCCAGTCCGTGAATGGTGTTGCACATAGTGGTCTATGTCCTCTTAGATCAGTTAACAGTCAAGTGAGTCACCCACAGACATGTCCACTGGACAACCCATTCTAGCTAATTCCTCATAAGATTCTTCTTGGCCAATTCTAGGCTGTGTCATGTTGACAGTTAAAACTAATAAGCAAAAATAGCCATCAGCATAGCCTCATTGGGAAATATTTCCATAATCTCACAAACAATCTTTCCCCAGACCTCTGGCAAACTTTAATTGACTTTTAGTCCCTTTTGAAGCCATGTACTTTGTGATCTTTTCTTTCCAAAATATTTTATTTTTGTTATTTTTTTTTCATTTTTATGCATACGATTATACTGCCTGCTTGTATGTAAGGGCACCCATGTTGTGCAATGCCCATTCTGCCAGATGAGGGTGTTGGATTCTCCTGGAACTGGAGTTGAGGATGGTTGTTAGCCACCATGTGGGTGCTAGAAATCAAACCAGGGTCTTCTGAAAGAGCAGCCAGTGCTCTTACCACTGAGACACCTCTCCAGCCTCTATCTTCTTCATATCCAGCACACTGCTTTTCAAGTCCACTATTTTGCAGCATCAGGACTCCCTTCCCATTGGTGAAGACCATTCCATCCATTATTTTCACTATTCATTGGGAATGTGAATTTCTGACAGATTTAAAGACAATGCTGAAGGGATACTGTTGTTTGAGTAACTGCTTTGAGAATACTTCCTAAGAGCAGTGATTGTTGATGCTTATGTACATATGCATGTATTTATTTTGGAAATGAAGTTTCTCTACATTGCACAGACTGGCCTTGAACTCACTGTCTTCTTGTCTCTGCTTTCTGAGGGCTTAAGTTAAAAGTTATGCACCACAACCACGATTTCTGAGACAGAGTTTGCAAACGGGCAACATTTTGCCATCTATATTTTGACCTGGGCTTAGGATCAAGCAGGTTTCTACAACTGTCTTGGTGATTCAAATGTGTCACTGAGGCTGAGAATCGCATCTTCCAACACTTGCTACTTGGCATATCCTCCGTGAGGCAGCAGAGGTTACCCTAGGTGCCTCTCACCTGTAGAGCATCCCCAAATCTGATCCAGCAGGGTAGCCACATTCCCAGGTGATTCCCAGATACTAGGGGCTTTAAGGGTATATTGCTTCCTGTGGTATAGAAAACAGGAAAAATATGAAAAGTTCACTTTCAGCCTGAACTATAAAGATTCAGAAAGGGGCCTGGTGAACAGGTGGTTCCTTCAGGCTGAATTGCTGAGATTAGCTCTCTCCATTGATCAAATCACAGAATAATTGCTGACCTTCCTCCCAGTGCCTGCAGCTACAGATGAACTTAGAGAGGGAAGCAGGTTAAACTGTCTATTCTAAATAGATCCCGTTCTCTTTTCAGGAGTGTGGATAGCACATCCTAATGACTTTTATCTATGCCCATTCTAATGTGACTGTCCTGGGATTCTTCCAACAATATCTTATCTGGATTGTTGAACCAATTTGGATTCTAATGCACCTCATCTTGATTAATTAATTCTGTTGAATATAACCAATTTTGGCTAACGCTTTTGCTTCTGGGTATATAGATAGGTAAGTACCAAGACTACAGTGGTCCTGAAAGGACTTAGTATATTTAGGATGCAGGGGTGGACGCCTAAAGAAATAGTGCTGAGTGTGGATGATGATAACAGAAGCTTCTGAAGGAAAGACCCAAGGCCACATGTGTATGTGTGGGGGGGGGCGGTAATGGGATGCGGGGGTGGCTTCAGGAGAAGGTAATTACTGGAATAAGGTTGAATAATTCATGAGAAAGTACTAGGCTGTGGAGTTGAGGAGGAGCCAGGGGACCTTTAGCAGGCAAAGGAAAGGAATAGGGCAGGGCGGGAAATACTTGAAATTTTGCTTCTTTTGTGAGAACTAGTTATCTAAAAATGTGTTTGTATTCAGAAGGGTAAGAGAGGCCCACACTGACTCCATTTTGAGCATAGCCACCATTTTAAGCAATTACTGGAACCCGCCCAATTCAGGGAAAAGGTCCATTGCTCAGGGTCAGTTGCTCGAGGCCTCAGGAACAGCTGATAACATTTAAACTTGTCTAAGATAACTGTTGATATGTGAGGGCAGGTGGACTGACTCGACATTTCCTCGTTCCAGTCACAAGATTGTGTCTAAAGATAATCTTTTGTATGTGGGGGCAGGTGAGCTGACCTAACCCTGCTATTGTCCAATAAGACTAGAAGTTACCCAAACCCTGCTAAACTTCCCCTAGACCCTGTATAAAAAGGCCTGTGAGCCAACTTATTGGGGTCGGAGCCTTTTCCCTCCCACCTCAGCATGCTGGTTTACTTTCCCGAAATAAAGTCTTGGTTTTCCATCCTTCGGTGTTTCTGGTGTGGGTTCTCGAACCCTAACAGAAGCTCAAATTAGTATATTTTGTAGAGGGTCGGGGGGGGGATCTGTGTTCAGTTTGGGGCATAAAAGTGGAAGTCCATCTAATACAGATAGAAAACTCCAATCCCAGCTTTGTTTATAACAAAGAAAGGGGATGTAAAGGGAAATGACTGCCCTGCTTTGAGAATGTGTTTTCTGGCACATGGGAGGCTGGGCAAGCTGCCAACTCCTTTCTAGAGCCTTGTGACATGGTGGTACCCAAGGACATGTCATGGAGGAAGCTTGTAACTAGTCAGATATAGAGGCCACATTTAGAACACAAAGAGGCCCAACAAGACTGGGAACTCTGGATCTAATCTTCATTATCCTGAAAGCGGAAATGAGACAGAGATGTGGGTTCAAATTAGAGCCTGGAAAACGCTGCTATGTGAGAAGAATATTAAGCACCAGAGTGAAGTTTGAAATAGATGATCAACAATTCCTATTTCCTTCCCTACCATAGCCTTTTTATAACAGTACCCTTGGAATCAAACCCACATTCTATGTATCCTCCACATGCTTCCTTAGTTTTCTAGTCTGACACTTATCTATATAGCCAGAGGCTCTCCTGTTATTGATGTGGATCTTTGAGACTGTCAACTAAAAGATTTAAATGTCCTGACTTTAATTCCCCGTTTTCCGCCTCTTCCTTCCAAGTTAAATGAACCCCTCTGCAGCTGCCTAAATAGTGAGGGCTTAATCACATTCAGGATGAGTGGAGAGAATTAGCATTCAAAGGATTATTTCATTTCAATTCTCAAAATAACTCCACAAAATAGATAATAACATACTATCCCCATTTTACAAGTTTAGAAACATAGAGACATTCAATCTTGCCTAAAACTAGCCAGCTGGTAAGTGGAAGAACTGGTCTGTCCAAGTTTACCCTGGACCAGGCTGGCCCCCCAAGGAGACTGTTTCATGTTCAAATGGCTCAGCAGACACTGGAAGGAAATGTCCTTACTGTGTACCCCAGTGGTGTTTGGATCATCTAAGAAATACTCTTTAATGATCTTTGGGACAGTCTGGGGATTGTAAGATGTTGCTATGGATATGAGCAAATAGGAATTATTCCAACCTATAAGGTCCTTGACTCCAGGCTTGAGGGTAGGAGCTATTCTTATTGTTCCCCCCTGATTTTTCCAGGTATACTAAGGCTAGGGAGATAGCTCACTAGTTAAATTCCTTGACGTTCAAGCATGAGGACCAGACTTCAGATCCAAAGAACTCAGATAAAAGCCAGGTGGGCTTGGTAGCCAGCCTGGAATCCCAGGGTTGATAAAGTGGAGATAGGAGATTCTGATAGTAAGCTGACCCGCCAGCCTGGCCTCAGGGAGTGAGCGCTTTGTTCACTGAGAAACCCGCCTCAATGAATAAGGAGCACAGTGATCAAGGAAGATTTCCAATGTCAACCTTGGGCCTCCGCAAGCACACATGTGCACTGGCAGAGATAACCCACATGAAAGCATGTAGGTACAACCCTCCCCCCATCACCCCCAAAGCACATGCATGAGAAGAAAAGAAAATGCTGCTAGAATCTGTACTCTATGTGGGGTCAGCTCAGGACTCCAATCCAGGAAGGGCACCTGAATCACAGCTGCAGAACAATTCCATTTCATTGGACACCAGCAGGCGAGTTAGCTTGAAAACAAATTATGCTTACGAAAGGGTTGGATGAGTCCATTGTGGACAGCCCTGTACTGTAGCAGGTTATTTCTTGTCCTTAATTACTCTGTCCTCTGGTGGGGACAGAAAATAAGGTTAATTCATTACATTCCCTTCTCAAAGCCGAGACCCCTTTGAATATTTCTGCTTTTAAGATATTCATTCCGTTTGAATGAATGTGATTGTTGTTTTAAATTTGTAAATTAATATAATTAACGAAGGAATTCTAACTGAAGTGTGGGATTACATTTATTTGGCATCTACTCCATTAATTTCTAGCATCTAAAAAGCATTGTTAATCATGTGCACACTGTTAATTATCTCAACATGTTTAATTGTTGTTTTCTTAAATAACTAGTAGGCCATATGTAAATGATCTTTCGAGCATTAACATTCCATTTTGTGAAAAAGTAGAACACAGAACAGATTGCGTGATACATTAGACCCTAGATAGATCTAATGGTCTTTGGGCCATTCATACTGTATTAGAGAAGTGGGACACACAGGAAATGAGCCTCCCCTACTTAATACCCCAATGATCTTAGCCCAATACCCCAAAGGCCCAGAGGGGCAAACAAAGCCCCACTTGGAAATACTGCAGGATTATCAAAAGAGTTGCTGTGTGCATCTTGAAACACATGATGGAATTCTATTTTTTCCATGAATGTGAGCTTTGGAATTTTTGTCAGGGTAGGGAATAAAAAATAATAATATCTAATACTTAGGGAACACTTGCTGTCAGCACTAGGTGCAGTTTTCTCCATTCCATTTTCATATTGGTAGTATGATGTAGATGATGTAACCATCATCCTATTTATATGCCTGATGGGAATGTTCACTGGCTTGCTCAAAGTCATGCACCTACTGGGCATTCACTTGAGGTGCTTGTCTGAAATTTCCCATTTATTCCTACTAAAAAATCTAATTATCCCATCTTTCTGGTCCTGAGAATCTAAGCTTAGCATTAATCTCTCTCTCTCTCTCTCTCTCTCTCTCTCTCTCTCTCTCTCTCTCTCACACACACACACACAATCCTAGTAAACTTCTTAAACTTATTTTATCTCATTGCTTCCTATGCAGTGTACCAGAGAAAATATATTAGCCTGTTCAGGAGACAGGTTTACTGGGTGGAAATATTTAGATTTTTTCCCCCTCTATAAGTAAGAAGGCATTAAGATGAACATAGAGCAACAGGGGATATGGGACTATTTAATCCACCCCCCCCCAGTGTGTGTGTGTGTGTGTGTGTGTGTGTGTTACTACAAAGGAAGAACAAATAAGGGAAGTAGATGGAGAGACAGTGATACATGAGAGACACGAGAAGACTGTAACTACACACATGTATGTGGCTAGAGATGTTTGCTTTCCTCCTCTGTGTGTTACAAAATAATTAATTGCATGAAGCTCAAGCTAAGAGTTGTAGGAATTAGAACCATGATATTCATCCAGGTACTTGATTCCCTAAAAAGATTACCTCTTTGAACTTTGATCAACCAAGGGCAGAAACTTTGACTCTTTTAATTCTGAAAGAGGAGAAAGTAATGGCTTCGTATCCACTTAAAAATCGCTTCTAAGTGACCATAGGAACCCCTGAGCTATGGTTTAGATAAGCATTCTCTTTAGGGATTCAAGGCTTGGTTAACAGCATGTGACACTGTTGGGAGTTTGAAAAAAGCCATTCCAAAGAGGATCTAGAAGGAAGAATAGGACATTAGAATGCTGGGGCAAGCCCTTGAAGGGGATATTGGGGTTTCAGCCCCTTCCACCCCCTCTTTTTGCTTTCTGACTGTCAAGAGATAAAAATGTTCTCCCATTGGATGTTGCCGATGCTCAATCCTTCCACAGGCCATAAAGCAACTGGGCCCATCCTAGCCCTAAACACATAGCTATATAAGCAACTGGGTCAATCATAGACCCCAACCCACAGTTATATGAGCCAAAAGAAACCTTTCCTCTTTTTTGATTGATTTTCTCAGATGTTTTGTTACAGTGACAGAAAGCTGACTAACACCTACTGCAAGAAGGACTCAACATCGTAGTAACACTGGTGAGCTGGACACAGGTGCAGAGTGATGGGGATCTGACTAGAGCACACACGCAGAGGTGCCGGCACAGAAGGAAGAGACATTTCTGTGGTGATAAGCCTGCATGGAGCATAAATATTGCATCTAACTATAAACACCAGCCTGATAAATACACTCAGTGAACCTCCTATTTCACTTTAGAGTTTGGTCAAACCTGAGGAAGCAGAAACCCAAAGAAACGAAATGAATAAACATAAAGTCAGAGCATGGTGGTAAGTGGGTGTGATTTAGTAGCATCAATGCACATGGCAAAGATGAATCATAAAATTATTTAGCCACGGGCACAAGTCACTGTCAAAGACATTGTTCATCATAAATGTCAACCATGATGCTAATTGTATTTTTAAGGGAATAACCTACCACAGTTTTGAATTTATTTACTGTTTTTAAAGATTTCTCTAAAATTCGGCCCATCTGCTCACATTTCCATTTTTCACTCAAATTGCTCATAACTCAGTGGCAGTTCTTCGGTTCACATGTGCACATCTACTCAGAGATGCAGTGAGGATAGGGAAGCCATTGGAGTTTATAGGACTTTGTTCTAAATAAATCCTGTGTAAGCGAAGCATGCAGAAGGAGCCCTGGAGAGATTCCGTTGGGCTCTAGATTGTAGATTTGACTGTCAAAAGCAGTGAAGGTGAGTGTGAAGATGAGTTTGCTCTTCACAAGCCTCCAGCATAATGTGGGTTCCATGCCACTGGGCACCTGTTTTGAAGAATTGACATTCTCTTCTCAGGGCATTTACAATGAGAAGCCACATTACAATGATGCCTAAATAAAAACAACCTGAATCTCAGCATCCAGTTGACGGCCGCAAGATCTGCTGAGAGCCTGTTCCTTCATATGTATCTTAGACTTGTGTTTCAGAACAAGAACCCACTCTTTCTTCTACTAAGCCGGTATATCCAGGAGAAAGTGAATGGGGAAGTAAACCTTGGATTTTCATCTAATGAGAAGAATTTTGTTCTTTCTGATCCCTAGACCTAGACCAACACCACACACACACACACACACACACACACACACACACACACACACAACTACAAGCACCATATCCACTTGAATCTCATCTATTGTTTGCAACACAAATGGGATATAACTTTCATATCAATGTTTATACCAATAACCAAAAAGCCTGCTGTTTCCAATGGATATTCACTGTATAGACATACCTATACATATACTATTCTAAGCCAAGGGAAATGAGGAGTGATGAGGAATTAAAGCTTAGGTTTATAAGCTTTAATAGGTTACAAGATGAGCTCAAGGCTCAGTGAGCTTGTCTACATCATAAACAATCTAAAACAATATTAGCTTTTTGGTTGCAAGGTTAAGTAAATGTCCTTTGTCCAGTTTGTGTCCATATTGTAAAAGTCATGACTATGGCAGAGCACATGTTCTGAAGGGCTGTGGCTTTTTCAAAGTTATGGAGTTTCTCACCTCTGTGAACGTATGTGCTGAACACTTTCCTTGAACATTACTTCTACCCTTCCACCTCTACCGTCACTCTAGTCTAGTCTACCTCAGTTTGTTTTATTGTTGTTGCTGTTGTTGCTGCGGCTGCTATGACAAAATACTTGAGGTAGGCTAATTCATATGGAATAGAAATTTGTTTGACCCACAATCCTAGAGACAGGAAAGGAAAAAAGCATGACACTGGAATCCCATGAGGACCTTCTTCAGAGTCATGAATAGGATGACACAGTGAAGCTGAGGAAGTAGGTAATCAATCTGTGGCTTCTCTTCCTCTTCTTATATGTAAAGTCAGGAGTGTCATCACAGGGGTCCTCCCTCAGGTAGTCATATGATCCTAATAAACTTTCAAAGGCCTTACTTCCAAATGCAATTAATATATAAATTTGTGGGGGCTGGAGAGATGGCCTAGCGGTTAAGAGCTCCGACCACTCTTGCAGAGGACCCGGGTTCGATCCCCAGCACCCACATGGCGGCTGAAAACCATCTGAAACTCCAATTCTGGGAGAACTCCAGCTCCAGGGGAATCCGACACCCACTTCTGACCTCCACTGCATTGCACGACACGGGTGCACAGACTTGCATGCAGACAGTACATTCGTACACATACAGAAATAAATAAAAATTAATAAAAAATATATATAAATTTGTGAATTAATCTCCTCTTATTAGCAGACCACATTCAAATGCTCACTTTGATAGATAGTTACCTCTGTATCCTTACACCACAGTCACCCTGGAAAGTCTGCCTGGAAATCCGGTAATCTTTTCTTAAGAGTCATCGCTCAAGCTAAAGTTTTCTGTAAAGTCTATTCACCCTTTTTATATTTCTCAGCCAAGGAGTAGTTGGTAGTGTCCACTGTGTCTTATCTCTGTGTGTGACTCCAGAACTCAGAAAGAAGTCAGAAATGCTCTTTGGCTGGATATATGAGTGACAGGAAGGAAGGAAAAGGCACCCAGAAAGAAGGAAGGAGAGAGTAAATAAGGACCAGCTTAAGTACCACCCATCCTTAGCTGCCTTGCTGTGCAGAATGGGACATGGAGCTGATGCCTCTACACCTACAGTCTCTAGAGACTGTCAACAGTGTCTTGGCTGGCAACAAGCCTATGACTATGACTACTTCCTGATAGGTGGGATGCAGGAAAGGAGACTTTCTCAGCATCCCTCAAAGATCACTGCCCTCTGTCCAACAGCAGGACTGAAAATATTGCCTGTATCCAGAACTCATGGGATGCCAACCCTTTCTAATCAAGTCATCTCATCACGCATGTGTAAAGTCTGTTTGTATCGGCTTCTAAGAGTAGCCTGTTAAATAGGAGCAGCGAGGACATCTTACAGCTCTCCCCAGCCGTTCTGGAACTCCTGGCTTGTGCCTTAGATGCCAAAGGTATAGACTCCTCTGGACCATCCAAATCTTCACTCTAGAGCCCAGGTTCCTCTTGCTAAGACAAATGAGGCCTCTTTTACCAGACAACTGTTCCTGTATCATAAATAGCTAAAAGTCTGTGAGGGAGTCATAGGAAAATATTCTTAGTTTAAGACCAGAGTCAGTTCCTGGGGCCAAAGACTTGAATAGAAGGAAGCATCCAAGTAGTCAAATACTGAAAAGAAAATAAAAAGGACACTATACGAGAGCTTTAGCTAGGATGGATATAAATGCATTGGAGTCATTAGTGCACAAGAGACAGTAAAGAGACAGAATTGGGCAAGGAAAACCAGCAGGCCACAGAGTGGACTTGGAAAATCTCTGAAAATAGCAGAGGAAACTGTGGCCTCTTGCGGAGTTTCCCTTTTGAAGGAAATGCCCTACAGAGGAAATATATGTTATGATCATGCTTAGTCACCTCTGCCCAAAAGCTGAGGTAGACATAGTTGGTAGTCAGAAGCTGATAGCTATCTATCTTCCTTTCAACCATGCAGTGAAGTCTGCTCTTGAGGGGAATCCTAGGAAGAAGCTGAGTAGTGAATCTCTGTGCTCAACGCAGGCAATGAGCTCTCGCCCCACAGCACTCGTACTAGCAAGTGGCAGTGCCACAAGTGTACTGAAGTGGAGGGACTTCAACCAGTGACGTGCACCCAGGACAGCAGCTTTGCCATAGCTATGCTGGCTGTAGCTCTGTCAGCATGGAAATTCTTTTCCTTGATCCACATAGCCTACTCACCCGCAGAGGACCTATAAGTCTCTTGTAACTAGCACAGCTCTGATGGTTACTGTTGGTACCCAGCTCTGCCCTACCCTTCTTAACACTTTTCTGCATAGAAGATAACATGGCCCTGAGCTTCCTCCAAAGCTGGGGTCTTTGCTCGAAGCTCTCCTCCCTTCCCTTTGATGTCCCTCTACATCTCATATCACATATTTTCAGGCAAAAGCAAAAGAAACATTAGGCTTAGACTTGTTCATATGCAGGCCTCACCCTCTCGCTCTATTCTTGTCTATTTTTTTTTTTTTTTTTTTCTTTTTGAGACAGGATCTCCCTGTAGCTGTAGCTACCCTGGAACTTGCTGTGTAGACCAGGCCGGCTTTGAACTCACAAAGATCCACCTGCCTCTGCCTCCCGAGTGCTGGGACTAAAGTCATGTGCCTTTGTCTTTTTAGAAGAGGACTCCTGAGTGGTGTGATGCTCTGCTTTTTATCCTATATCCTCTTTCTTCGAACTTGAATCGTATAATCATTAGGACTGGTCTCAAACAAATAAAAGCTTCTACAGCTTCTACCCACTGTGTTTAACCTGTGTTAAACCTAAACCCACCTTTCCCTTCCCCTGACAAGTTTGTCACTAAAATGCTAGTGACAATGGTCTTTCCCAAATTATTGAGCCCTTCCAACAGCAGAGCCATTGGTGATCCAAACTGATGTAGTTCAATATATTGGATCTGTCTCAGATGGATTTAGAGAATAGAAATTGCCTTGCAACCATGGCTATATCATCTTAACAAAGTGACTAAAGGGCATCAAATGGAGAGATGAAGATAAACTTGAGCTTTTCTTCTGCCCCACCCTGTGTATCGAATCTTTTCTGAGCAAGATGACTTTCTACCTCACAGTTCTCCTCAGGAGTCGGCTGTCAGTATATTAATGTGATCCTTGAGCAGCCCTGAGTGAATAATGAAAACCTGGCAGACACGCAATTACGCATTGACAATTTCCAAGCTTCCTCTGTCAGTCCTGTCCTCCCCAGCAACATCCTGCTTTCAAGCTTCTTGTCCTACATGGTTGCTAAATCAATTGTCACTTAGACAGGGGACAGCCAGCCCACATGTATGTGGCTCTGACTACTGTAAGGCTGCTGTGGGCAGGGTCATATTGAACTAGAGTGTCTCTACTTCCCCAAATGGCAGCATGGTATTGCCAGAATCTTTTCACAATATGATACTGTTTTTCCCCAACGTTTTGACATTGAGGCTACATCTGCAGCAGTAAGCCAATGGAAAATGTAGCTAAAAAGATGCTAACACGCCACCTGGGAAACGAGGCAGCATCAAAAATCTAATTTCCATGAACAAATTTCCATAGCACTCATTGAAGGGACAATCGTATTCACCTAAATCTTTAACTGAGCATTTACAAACTATGATTCTATTAGATTTTAAGCCAGACTTTGATTGCAAATGTGTTTTTATAGAAAAACTAATTAAAATAACCCGATATTATACCTAGTGTGTGAGAATTCTTATAAAAAGCAAATATAAGCTACAGAACTCAAATGAGCTCTAGTTCTTCTTTTTTTTTCCTGGCGTATATTATGAAACAAAAAGTTCTTAACGCCATGGTGGAGTTTGGAATAAAACTGGAGCATGGCATGTGGGTTGAGTGGCAATTTTACTTTAATCTTCTAGTTATATTTAATTACACCACTCCTGTTTTACAGGGGTGTTGTCTTTATATCTGCTGTGGAGGGCACTCTCTTGGCCTAATGCCTTTTGGGAGACCTCTGGTTTTGATCTCTGAACCCGGTCCTCCCAGGGCCCAGTGGTGAGATCAATCACTCGGGCATTTTCTAGGACACAAGGGCAAGTGGCAAAAGTTCATCCTCTGGGATTCTTGGTCCTTCAGACCTTTGCAGCATCGATTGTCAGCTTCACAAAGCCAGCTAAGTTCTTGTGTGCTATCTTCAAGCAGTACTGGCAGATAAATGAAATGCCAGCACCAAACCCTCAGGCTTTCTGAGGAGGACGGATGGAGCCTTATGCGGCAACAGGAAAATTAAGCCAACCATCATAGGGGTGCTCAGTGTGGCTTACATGTGGGAACACACAGCAGGTGAATGCCATCTTGGGGCTTCTGTTTGCAGTGCAGAAATGGGCTGACTGGCCTGTTTTGCAGTGGGAGAGCTTGCCTCTGTAGACCTTTAATCCAGTGTCTTGTGGCCCCACCATCTCTTCCTCTGGGAGCTCTGAGCAAGGACTCAAGTTAATGTCAGTCCTCTCTTCCCTACTGATCCCGTGATTTCACATGCACAAACAAAGGGCAAATGCATCCTTGTGTGCCCATGATGGAGTCTGATGGAATATTAATGAGACATGGACGAAGGTCCTTGAATAACGCCTTCAACCTAGCCCTGTTCTGGAAAGTGCAAAATCTAAATGTGTTTCCTATGAAATGTTGAATCCAGGAAGGCCAAAGTCACTTTGTCAAAGGCTATCAGATTGTAATAGCTCTCTCAGGATGTTCTAGAAAAAAAGCCACTGAGGATCCTCAGTGAGAGTCCTGGTATGGGGGTTGAGCAATGGAATTTTAATGCCTAGGCCAGGAACGCAGTACTACACTACAACATGAAGAGGAGAGGGAGATAAACAGGAATCTGCACACAGGAAGAGCTGGAATTTTCCTAAGGATTTTCAGGACTAGGAATAAAATAGGTGCTTAGAAAAAATGTGAGAGAAGCATTCTGTGGTCAAATAGAGGTTTAGAATGTGGCAGAATAAGGGAAATGCTAAGCTTTTGGTCTATGACATAACATTTATTTCTTATGCCAACATTTCAAATTTCAACTCAATATCCTCTTTCTTTTATAGTGGAAGACGAATCCAATAGCTTGTCCAAGGTCATATGGTTAATTGTGTCAGAACTTGAATTTTATCTTGTGCCTGCCCTTCTCCTATCCTGGCAGTGTTCTATGAGATTATGTGCATTACAGAAGAAAGGGGCCGGGAGTTCTTCCTGAAGAATTCTTTTGGAATCAAAAATGAAGCTTTCCAGCAAAGGCAAGAGTGATTCATTGAACGAGGCCTGCTTGTGGAGGACAGGGTGCAGTTTGGTGATGGTCTCCACCTTGAAGCGCAGGAAAAACTTATCATACCAAGGATGAACACAGCCACATTTCCCTTTGTACCTGTGTAAAACCCAGAGCAATTGACATAAAAGAGTATCTTTGTTGAGGGTAGACCCTTAATTCTATTACACATGTCACCAAGGGTTTGCTGCTCAGCCTTTTACCCACCCCTTCTAGACTGGGCATGAGGACTAGCTGGGTGGGCGCAAGCTAGAATATCCCTTACCAAAGCTTGGGAAGCAAGCTCATTGGGCTTTAAGCCTTCAATTTGGAGTCAACCAGGCTCCTTTGTGCCCCTAAGATCTGGAGCAAGCTCACCTAAGATCATCATTCTCTCCTAAGAAATCTCTTCAGCTTGCTGGCTAAACTCTTGCTTTCCCTTGCTCAAGTAGACCTCTCTGAATAAACACAGCTCAGCATATCTAGAGCCTGAGTGATAATCTCATACTCATCTCACTTAGAATCAACACCCTCTCATTATCCCCACCAAAAATGGCTGGTTCAAAAATGGGTCACAGCCATTATTGCCATGTTAGTGTCCTTAGACTTGACTCCTCTTCACCTCTCATTTCTGGTTTGTGTCCCTCCTTTGTGATGGATGTAAAGCTGGGGCAGCCCTCTCTCCTATACAGGTCTTCAGTGGGTTCTGAGACCACAAGTGGCTTCTCCCTCTTCCCTTGATGTGGAATTTTGGAATTAATTTACTTGAAGACTCTCAAGATGAGTGGTTGTCTAGACAGGATTTCTATGATGAATTTGAAACATGTTCCAGTAAATATGTTTTTATGTGTAATTCATTGTGTCCTGGAACCTTCAGAGGAAACAACACCAGAGAATCAGGAAAGGACCCCTTCATGCAGAAAATTCTTAGTAATACTTCTCATCAGATGAAGACACCCTGGGCTCCAGGATCTCTGGATTGAGACAGGGTAGAGAGCAGCCTTTCTAGGTAGTGCCTTCCCTGAAAGATAGCTTGGTGCTACAGCACAGACATCCTAGGGACTTGTCTGCACGTGACTATAGGAAGCATATCTCTGTCTCTGCCTTCGCACCAGAGGGGATATAAATGGTACAGTGTTAGGTAGCAGCAGGGCAAAACCATCCTCCAACTGCTCATTATTTGGAAATCAAACACTATTTTCTAATATGAAGAAATTACAGGTTGGTAATGTGATCCCGATGGAAACAAAATACAGTGGCTGATCCCTACTGTCAGTCAAACTCCAGTGTCAGCAGGGAATTCCCATGCTGAGGGATAAATTATGATGGTTTCAAAGGGGAGAATTTAAAATATAAATATCAGGTATTTGTATTTTATGTTATGGAAATTCTTGACCATTTAGCTGTTTGGTAATTGCTATGCACAGCTGAGTAAATACATAGTGAGTTCCAACTCATTCAATACTAAGAAAATGGAACTTTACTCTCTCTCTCTCTCTCTCTCTCTCTCTCTCTCTCTCTCTTATGCACCTGTAAGTATGAAGTTCTTTTGATCCCAAGATTCGTCATCATCTCTAGCTATGATGGGAGGTCGGCTACAATGCTGTGAAATATCAAATTTCTCTCATTTCAAATTAGAAACAGTGGCTAAGGTAGCAGGGATGAGAGAGAAGCACTCTTTTCTCTTCCCCAGGCAGCCAGGCAGCCCTTTTCCCTCCACAAGGAGGTTGGCCATCTCTTCAAACAAGCACAACCATATTTCCTCTCTGGCAGCCATTTTCAGAACAATGCTATGGCCAGGCAAGGCTGCACAGGGGGAGGACTCCACAGGCCACAGTCAGCTACCTTGCCAGCCTTCTGTATCAGGACTTTTGCATGATCCATGCTATCAGCCTTAACCACCACCCTTCTCCTAACCAAAGGCCACTGCACCCTTCAGATATTCTGTAAATGCCATGCCCCTAGACAGGCTTTATCTGATCTCCACAATCCAGACCATATTCCTTGTTATTTATTCTTTTTTAATGTTCTTGTTGTAGCATATATGTCCCCTTACAACTTATTGCAAGAGTAACATGGAGATTCTGAGTGGCCAGCAGGAGCCAAAGAGCTGGAATATATTGTCTTAGAAGCCTGAACAGGCAATTGGCATCTAATCAACATGTATACAATGAGTCATCCCTCTCTAAAACATCAACCAGAGAAAGCCGCATAGGAGCAACTTCCCATTAAAGATGGCTGGGATCTGATTTGGACCAACTTATTGCTTCATGGATACCCTCGTAATCCAGATCCTATCATTGCCCAGGGTTTATTTTAGTATTCATCTATTTTCTAGATTATTACTAGAATTAAAAAGCATATGTGCTGACCAGAAGACAATTTTCTGATGTAGATCTACTTTCAAACTCTTGGTTCTCCTTTGCCTTTGTTCTGAGGACCTGTGTCTTCTTGCCTGGTAAGCCATTTCTCTTCTGGGCTTCCTTCCCTGATGTTTCTGAGCACATCCTCTGGCTTTGATCCTCCACTGTGTGAGAGATTTTGCAGGCTAGTAGCTTTGCTCAGCTGGGCCTTGAAAAGCATAGGTCATGTTTCAGTTTTGCCCCTGGGTTTTAAGGATAGAATTCAAATCCTCAAGCAAAATCAAGACAGGGTCTCAGTATTTGACAAGCACAAACCTTCAGAACAAATTCTGCTTCTCTGCTGTAAGGAAGCCATGTAACTCTTGAACTCAGTGACTGAATATGCAGACAATGTAGGGCCAAGAGGGTCTTCATGATGAATTCAGAAAGTAGGGCAGTGCTGTAGTTTGAAGGAAAAATGTCCCCTATAGGCTCTTATATCTAAATGCTTGGTCTCCAGTTGGTGGCACTGTCTGGAGAGGTTATGTAGCCTTTGGGAATGCAACTCTGCTGGAGGAAGTATGATACTGGCAACAGGCTTTGGCATTTATAGCCTGGTCCCTGTCCCTACTCTATCTGTAGCCATCTGTGGATAAATGTGAGCTCACTGCTCCCTGGTCCTGCTGCCTGCTGCCATGCCTCTCTAGTTGTCACATAGACTCTCCCTCTGGGACCACGAGCCAATATAAATTTTACAGTTGGCACTGAGGATGGGACTGGTATAAAGTTAGATGTCTACATCTTTGGCTAGGTGCAGGGTCTGTGGTGCTGTCATGTCTGTCATGTTTATACTTTCAGTTCCTCTTTCTGAATAATGAAGTCACTCCTTGGGAGTCCCTGGCAACTTCAAAGCCTCAGCCAATGGTGGTTCCCATAAGACTGTTTTCCTTAAAGAAGATATAGCAGAGGGTTGGAGAGATGGCTCAGTAGTTAAGGGTATTGGATAATCTTCCAGGGAGACCTGGGTTCAATTCCCAGCACTTGCAGGGCAGTTAACAACTTTTCCTACCTCCAGTTCCAGAGGATCTAACATCCTTTTCTGACCTCCCTGTGCACTGCGTGGCATGGGTGCACTTGAATCCATGCAGTCAGCACATTTGCATAAAATAAAAGTAATAAATAGAATAATTGTTCTATTTATTCTTGTATGTGTATGAATGTACCGTCTGCGTGTAGGTTTGTGCACCCATGTCATGGATGGAGGTCAGAAGAGGGTGGCGGATTCCCCTGGAACTGGAGTCAAAGATGGTTCTCATCTACCATGTGGGTGCTGGGGATCAAACCTGAGTCCTCTACAAGAGCGGTCTGCGCTCTTAACCGCTAGGTCATCTCTCCAGCTCCGATAAAATAATTTTTTTAAAAAGAAGATATATTAGTAGATCTGAAGGACTTCATCCCTATATTCCAGGTAGGGATGTACTTCCTGCTTAGCTCAACTTTACAAGGATTGCTATCCAACAGCCCCTTTGGGGCTTCACAGCTCATTATCACCTCGTTAGAGAGGAGAGTGTAGGTCAAACTCTGGCACCAAAAAATCCACTGTAGATAGGTCCTCTGTGACATGATTATTTGTGTTCTCCTCTTCAGAATTCAATTTACATGCTAATTACCTTTTGAGCATCTAAAGGCATTTAACACACACACACACACACACACACACACACACACATATATATATATATATATATATATATATATATATATATATAGTAGTGGCTCTCTTCTTCCTCCTTGAACTTCAGTTTTGGTGAGTCACACTATTTCATTGAAAAGCAATCACAGCCATTGGGTTATTATAACTCAAAACTGAAGAAACTCCTATTTCAAAATTTGAGAAGCCTGTTCATTAATTTAGCTTCCAGGAATTGGGGGCAAGGTTAGGATTGGTTGCATTCCTCACCACCCCTGTTTCAATTTATTTGAAAGCCAATATGGAAACGTGTTGTATAGCACTCAATATTGGAGATCAAGTGACTTCTCGCTACACAAATGTGGCTCCGAATTCCTCATATAGTTACTAGGGGAACCGTTTTACCCTCCATAGTACGTTAGCGTGCAAGAGTTACAAAGCACAAAAATGCCAAACTGTGGGCATTAACTGAGGGATGCTCCTCAGCAGATTTTTACTTCACAGTTTTAATTCAAATGTAATTGAGCATGACTAGGCTGGAAGCACTAAAACGCTTCTTTATTGGAATTAACTCCAAAATATTTCAGCCATTTGTTAGCTATGGCACAAAGGACAGTCCTACATGCACTGTCAAAAATTCTCAGATGAGAAAATTTTGCAGAAAAGAATAAAGGTGGAACTCAGGACAGTGGCAGGAAAGTGGGGGCGCATAGGCCCTGTGAGCCAGCTCTGATTTCTCTTTGATTCTCATCATATATTTTTATGGCCATTTTAATAAGATGGACTATCCCTGACAAGATGAGCTGTTCTTGCCACGTTGGTGTCTTCCAATCGCCTTGATGCTGCTTTTCCCTGAATGATTTATAGGTTCTACCCACGCTGAGCATCCACCTAAGACTTCAGTGTGGGAGTTAGAAGGATGAGATGTTTAGGATTCTATGAAATCACTTTCAGCATTTCTCCTGAATTGGATTCTGTATGTCCTTCTCAGAAAATGTAATTGGACTTGAAGCCTGTACCTCTTGTTGAATAAAGACATTACATGACATGCTTATCAAGACCCAGGAAGGGCAAATGACATCTAGATAGATGTTATAATAGCAAGGAAAGAGCTTTGATGTTCAAAAGAGACCGTGAGGAACACCCACCAGACCAGCAAAGTCCCACTCTGTATAACCATGAGAGTCAATCTCCCCTTGTCCCTCAGACTTCTCTGCTACAATTAGTAGCATTAAGCTGTCCTTCCTTGTTTATAGAAATGTCTCTCCCTCAAATGTTTGTTACAGACACCATAACTACCACATTTGTCTTTATCTTTCCACATTTTAGAACTTGACAGTTGTTGAGTCAAAACTTGAGCTGAATATCAAAAAACTTCTGTTTGATAGGACTCATGGAAAGGCACTGTTACTGAGGTCTCTGCTCCAGTTTACCTTCCAGCCCACCTATTCTATAGGTGCATTAGTGATAAACGAGGGGAAAACTTCTTACAACCTTTGCATGATATGAAATCTCCTGGCTTAGGTCCTAGGAAGGATAGGCATGTAACACAGTCACACCACCAAGTCAATGAGGAAGGGACAGTGTCTGATACTAGAAGAGGCTGCTGAAATATACCCATTCCAGACTCTAATATAATCAGAAAGATAGTTAGACAATCACTACCTACTTTACAAGGAATAAAAGAAAGAATGACAGGTCTGGACAGTCAGTAGTCCTCTAGAGACTGCCCATGTATGAAGTCACAGGGGAAGGAGCCCAGGATCTTCATCAGTGGTACTGAGCAACCTCTTCTTGACACAAAATTCATTCCCTGGAAGCCACTGCAATCTGAGTAAACTCATACTCTGGCCACCTCTGGTTCAGTAAACCGATAAAATCAAGACAGACTGAGTCTTGGGAAATGGAAGTTGAGAGATTCTGTTGAGAAGCAGGTGAGCTGGTGATATTTACAGGGTAGACAAGTAATAGAAATGTACTCTGAGCTTGGCCGATCACTGGATATTTTGCAGACTGGTTTCATGCAGGCAGAGCTGCATGGACTGTCATCCCTGAGACTCTACCCCCAGTGCTGGAAAAGGAAGAGAATGTGAAGGCAAATGGGATTTTCTGAGCCTTTCCTATTATCATAAGTTTCACGTGCATTATTTCATCTAATATTTATAAAACTCTAGAAGCTCTGTATCCTTTTATGCCGTTAAAAATTTAAATTATCCCACAAGTTATTAGATATCATAATGGCAATTTTAAACATCCCCCTATAATCACACGCTTAGTCTCTCTTCCTCTTTCAGAGCACATGGGTTCTTTCTCCTCTAACTCTTCCTTAGCATGGATTTCTTGTTTATTATTTGATTTTATTAATAATAAGTAATAAGAAATGAATACAAGCATCCTTCATGTAAAGCCAATTTGCAAGCAGCTCTGCCCAAACATAAACAGCCCAAGGCCCCTATCGTCCAGCTGGAGGGGCTTGTATGTACAATCATGTTGATCAAATAAGAGTCCAGTCTATATTTCTGTAGTTTCGTAATTCACCCCAATCACAGCCCTTAAATTCTATCACGCCCCCTCTTCTACAGATTGTTCTTTAGGCTTAGAAAAGGGGCACAGGTGGATGAGAAGCAAAGCAGTCTACTTTCTCCAGAGATGTCATTTTGGACTCTGATCAGTTCAGACTGTTTCCTTTCATGGGTTGGCAGTTTATCCAGGAATAACCTTTTACTCCTACTGATGAAGCACAAGCAATTAGATATACAGGCATTTAAACAGTACTAATTATTATGGTAGGTTACTTTGGTATAGACACAGATGTTTGGATGGTATGCTAATCCATGAACTATAGCTTTTCTGTAAAAGATGACAAGGTCTTACTGTGACTTATAACATCTCCTAACCACTAGAGGATGTAAGCTTGTGGCATCAGCCATGAATTATTTCTCCAAGGAGAGAGCTAATAGACAATTAGATTTGGGATATACAGACATATAGCTGCCACTGCTACACAGTATTTCCAGGCAGGTGAGATGTAGCTGATGCTGATGGAGGAGTCTTGCTTGACTCAAGGAGACCAATATTTGCTTTATTGATTTAGTGGCCTTTGGTAATACTCTCTGGCATTCCAGAGACCAACTGTACACTTGCAAGTGTGGTCTCAATACATCTTTCCCATGCTTACACCAGGTCTTCAACAGCAGGGCCTTACCACCTCTCTTCTTGCAGGTATCCCAGTTTGCTGGCAAAAAAGCCTTTACCTTTTTGTGGGCTTGGATCCCCTATCCAACATCTCCTTGGCAGAATAATCCATTTCTGATATCAGAGCTCTCCTGTATTAATATATTTTGCTTAATTACCCATCTTATAAAGACTTTAGTATTATATTTGGCTCTGAATAGAGAATTATCCTTTCACAGTTCCTATGTCTATCAGTCAATTAAAGAAGGCAGCTATACTGCTTTTATAAGAGATTACCTCTATAACAGTCGGCTCTAATTTACAGTTAGGTAATGACTTCATTACCATCATGTTTTTCTTTGTTCTATGAAAAGGAGGTAAGAAAGTCTCTCGGGGGCTGGAGAGATGGCCTAGCGGGTAAGAGCACCGACGCTCTTGCAGAGGACCCGGGTTCGATCCCCAGCACCCACATGGCGGCTGAGAACCGTCTGTAACTCCAATTCCAGGAGAACTCCAGCTCCAGGGGAATCCGAGACCCTCTTCTGACCTCTGCGGCATTGCACGACACGGGTGCACAGACCTGCATGCAGACAGTACATTCATACACATGCAAAGAAAAATAATAATAAAAAAAAAAAGAAAGAAAGTCTCTCATATTAAAACTTTGTAGCACCTGGAAGGTAAAGTTCATTAGGACACATTATAAATATAGTTGCTACAAACAGGATCCACAGAGATGTTTGATACCTGTAGCAATCTGAGGCTTTTCTTCCTTTTAATGTTTAGCTGGGCCAGCTTCTCTGCTGGCATTTCTTGGTACATCCTGCACAATGCAAAGCTGTATCTTTTCTTTCTCAGCCATTAAGTTGGTGATGTTTTGACCTGTGGGAACATGCAAATATTTTCCCATAGTTAGTTTTAAGATTTAAATTGAAAAATTTGACAAAAAGGTTTAATATATAACTGTATCCCTCCTTTTTATTTTTTTTTATTTTTACCTCTCTTGGTTTCCTTTCCAGTTTTTAAGGCACTACTCATATTTGCATCCATTTGTCTACATATATCTACACATGACAGGCTAGGAGCCACATATGAGAAAGAACACGTTCTGAGTTTACATCATCTCACTTAATATTGCACTTTCCAGATCCATCATTTTTCTGCAAGTTTCATTTTTCTTTAGAGCTGAATAAAATTCCCTTATACAATATGTGCCATATTTTCATATGTTCATCTGTGGCTGGACATCCAGGTGGGTTCCATTTCCTTGCCATCATGAATAGAGCAGCAATAAACAGAGAGGTACCTGTGTGCTAAGAGCCCTGCATAAACATGTTCAGATTGTTCTATTTCCATCATAGCTATACCGGTCTGTACTCACACCGGTGTAGTGGTGACTCGGGTTCCTGTTTCCCCACATTCCCACCATCATATGCTGTTAAAGTTTTTGATCATAACCATGCTTACTGGGGCGAGATGGTATATCAAAGAAGTTTTAATTTGCATTCCTCTGATGAATATGTATTCTTTCTCTTCACTTTCAGTGCTATAAACCAAACCTGGGGTCTAGTATCTATTAATCAAGTGTTCTATCATTCCTAGTTCTAGTGTTCTTGGGCCCATTTTATAAGAGAGAAAACTGTGGCTTATACAAGTCTTTACTTAAGGCTTCAAAATCAACAAAGAGCCGAACCTTTCTGGAAGAAATAAAATTAAACTAACCAAACAAGAAAAGGATAAGTAATAAAGGATAGGTAAGGGTCAAAGCAGAAAGAAGAGGACATAATAAGGAAAATAAAAGGAAAGAAAAGGGACAGAGATGAAGAGATGGCAGAGTGGTGAAGAACACGTGATTCTCTTGCAAGGGACCTGAGTTCAATTCCTAGCACCAGTGTCTGGTGGCTTACAACCACCTCAACTCCACCTCCAGGGACTGTGATGTCCTCTTCTTGTCTCCATGGGCACTGGACTCATGTGCATGTATCCCCTCACACATGTATGTTATTAAATAATTTTTTAAAAGAAAATGAAATGAGGGGAATCAGGACTCATAGGTTCCTGCCCCGTTATCTGTACTGGAAGGAAATCTCAGGGAACATTGTAAGCAACTGACCTATACTAGAGACCAGTGCCTTTTGCATTATTCTGTATTTAGGTTATTTTTTTCTGTAGTTATTGAACTTTTGGTGAATTTCTGTCCCAATATGGCTATATTCCTGTTCCCAAAAGGAACAGGAATAATAGAAAAAAATTTCCATTTGCCTTAGTGTCATTGTCATAAGTGCACTAGTAGCCAGATCGAGTGCTGAAGTGATCAGCCATAATGCTGCTTTATCTGGAGTCACTGGACACACAGGGTGGCCTTCAGTCATAGGGTGGCCTTCAGTCATGGTCAGTGTTGACTGTCTCTTCCAGCCAGACACAGGAGTTAGGAGTCTGACTGCTAGTCTCAGACCTTCTCTTTTTTTTTTTTTTTTTTTTTGGTCTTTTCGAGACAGGGTCTCCTTGTAGTCCCAGCTGTCCTGGAATTCACTCTGTAGACCAGGCTGGCCTTGAACTCACAAAGATCCGCCTGCCTCTGCCTCCCAAGTGTTAGGATTAAAGGCGTGCGCCACTATGCCTGGCTCAGATCTTCTCATGAACACTAGATTCACTTAAGAAAATTCTTGAGTGATCATTGTCATACTGAAACACAATTTCAACATTGACCTTTGCCTTTTTAAGATTATAACCTCTCTAATTATAAACCCCTTTACTTTTTCCTTAAGTTGATCATTTATTTAAGCAACTTTAAAGGTTCCAGTAGACATAAGTGTGCATATTAATAGGGTACATTCATATAAACAATTTGTAATAATCAAGTCAAATTAATTATTACATCCATGACCTTAAACATTTGTGATTTCTTGATTACATTCAAAAATCTATTTTGAGATTTTTCATGAGATTTCTTTCATTGCTTCTAAGATTAAAAATTCTTCTACAAATATAAATGTAGTAATACTCACTTCTTACTAAAATTTTCTGTGTGATTTTTTTAATATTTAAATCCATAAAGATTTTGGAGAAATTATATTAGATAAGAATACAATTTATTCCACATTATTCAAGCATAAGGCATTAAACAATCAACCATGTCCTTACTGATTTCTGAAGCTTCTTTTAAATGAAGTATTCTTCTCTCTGCTTTTTCTTCCTCTCAAAATTGTTGTCTATTGTAATCATTCTCTCTAGCCATCATTCTGGTTCATTTCATAGAGGGAAAGATCTTTTATAGAAATGCTTATGATTCCCAAGTATTTCCTCATTGTGTTCCCCCACCCCCTCCTTCCCACCTGGCTCCTGTTTTTGTCTCCCAGCTTCCCGTGAGTCTTACCTCCTTACTATGATATTTGATCTTTTCCTTGGACTCCTGGAAGAATTTTCTCACTAATATAATGTATGCATCATCCTTTTATTCCTTTTGGACACCTATGCCAATTTTAAATCTGATTTTATTCCATTTCAGGGATTTTTGTGACAGACTTTAAAATTTTCAGCTTATGCTCTTTTATCTCAGAATGTTGCTTTTGAAAATCTTACCTGTTCATTCCTTCTATGTCATTATTTTCCACTTCGTATTTCTTTTTTATCTTACAGAACACAAATCAGATATTTTTAAAAACTTGATATATTTTCTCAGGAACTGTCAACGACATGTTTTTCCTTTGAGCTGACCACATCTGTTGTGTTGTAGCTTCCTCATATACCACAGAGTTCCATCTAGCAAAATAGTGAAAGATTTGGCAAGGATCCAGAGTAAAATTCCTACAGATCTTTGTCAGGAGTCTAGTGCTACTGATGATTTTCAGAGATATTTCAGGGACATTCTTTGTGTCGGATTTGTCCCGAGGCTCTACTTGGGGCTCCTAAGGGTCAAGTTCCTCTCAAACAAGCAGTCATCCCAGCTTCCTACCCTCACAAGAGAACTCCATGTCTGCAAAAGTACTCCCTTGCATCTCCCCCCAAATAAGATTTATTTCAACTCATTTTCCTTACACAATAAAACCTAATTCTAAACTTCTTGTTCACTTGCTTGTTCAGTTTTCTAGGGGCATTTTTACCTTCAGTGATGATTTGGGACCATAGACAGGTACAGGCATAGCCTAGAGAGGCCCAAGTTCTTTTCTCGGGCAACTCAAATCACCTGAAAAGCAATGCCCTTATCTAATTCTCCCAGTGGAAGAACGAAAATATCACCAATGGGAAATATATAATGGCCCATTATTGCATTTTCTCTTTTCTTTTTTGAAAATAACTGGAAGACTGAAGATATAGGTCACTTGCCTAGCAAGTGTGATATCCAGGATTTAATTCCCATAATTTCCAAAATATTTAACTAAAACACATACATACATATATACATACATACATACACAAAGTGAGCTGCAATATCTAAAATACTGTATTTGTACTTCTCCTATAGGTTTGGCTATCCCCATCCAGCCTAATCTGAGAAGACTATGATTCTCAAAACATCCTTCTTCATTTTGTCTCAGTTTGAGAACTGCTGCACAGTTGGAGGTCATAACCATGGAGCTGCAGAAAGCCAGGAAGAAGTGAGAGGTGAGAGGTCAGGATTAGAAAAGGGACATAGACACGGTGTATCATTTTTGCTTCATGCAGAAGTTGTAATTTGTATGAGATCATTTCGAGTAGTGTTTGCCAAACTTGAACACACTTGAAATCATCACAGTTTGGGGCTGGAGAGATGGCTCAGCAATTAAGAGCACCGACTGCTCTTGCAGAGGAACCAGGTTCTATTCCCAGCACCCACATGGTGGCTAAGAGCCGTCTTTAACTCCAGTTCCAGGGGAATCCAATGCCCTCTTCTGACCTCCACAGCATTGCATGACATGGATGTACCAACCTATACGCAGACAGTACACTAATAAAAAAATAAATAAATAAAAAAATAAAACAAAAATAAACAATAAAAAACATAAAAAACAAACAACAACAACAACAAAGAAATCATCACAGTTAAATACAGATCCTAAATTTCAAATCTTAGCTGGAACATGGAGATTTGTGCTAATAAAAAGCTCTCAAATGATTTGGGTTATTTGTGAGTGTTGCATTTTGAAAAAAGTCTGGTGGGGATAGTTAAGTTGTTTTAATCTCAAACCCTACATTTCTCTTTGGTTTACTTGGGTCCTACGTCACCTTTCCTCCTGGACTGAAGATCACAATACATGAACTCAAAGGAAGATTGTAGATTGTAGGCCTGGGCCAGATTTTCTCAGGAAGGAGTTGGTACTGGTGTTTGTGAGAGATACAGAATAAAGTTGTCTGTACAGGTGTTGGAGAAATTGTAAACTGAATTCAGTTCCTACTATGAGAAGAAACTGTCCCTGTGAGGATGGAGAAACCTTGCTGTGTGATACAGGAAGTGGAAACAGAAGCCGCGGGAAAACACAAGAAAGAGCATGTCTCTGCACCTCTGCTCCAGCCCTGTGTCTCCCTCTAGTGCCCCTACTTGAAATTGCCAAAGGGGAGCTGGAGAGATAGCCTAGCGGTTAAGAGCACTGACTGCTCTTGCAGAGGACCCGGGTTCGATCCCCAGCACCCACATGGCGGCTAAGAACTGTCTGTAACTCCAATTCCAGGAGAACTTCAGTTTCAGGGGAATCCGACACCCTCTTCTGACCTCCGCGGCATTGCAGGACACGGGTGCACAGACCTGCATGCAGACAATGCATTCATACACATAAAATAAATAAATAAAATATTTTAAAAAAAGAAAGATGTGTTGGAGCTGACAGACAATAGCCAATATTTTCATAATATCAAAACAAAGTTGTATAAATAAATAGATTTGGTCCAGTTGGGATAAGTCAAGGTAAAAGATTCAAATTAAATCTGTAAAGTGTTCTGCTTCTTAGATCAAAACCCACTGTGGCTTTCTGCCAAGTGAATAAAGGGGTTTTGTACTGCTTTAGAGAAAGCAATGTGTGCTGCATAGCCTCTGTTGTCACCTTGACACAACTTGGTAGAAGGAACCTGAATTGAGTAATGTTCTCCATTGGACTGGCCTGTGGCCATGTCTGTAGGGCATTTTCTTGATTGTTAAGTGATGTAAAAGGAGCCAGCCCACTGTGGGCAGTGTCATCCCTAGACAAGTGGTTCTGGGTCATAGAAGAATGCAGGCTGAGTACAGACCAGGGGAACAAGCCAGTAATCCACATTCCTCCATAGTCTGTGCTTCAGCTACTGCCTCCATGTTCCTACCCAAGTGCTTGCCCTGACTTCCTTTAGTGATGGGACATGAGCTGGGAGAAGTAAGACAAAATAAACTCTTTCCTCCCCAAGTTGTTTTTACCGTAGCAATAGAAAGTAAGTAGGACAGAAATTGGAACTGAGAATGGGGTAATTCTATGATGGACTTGGCCATGTTTATTTTAGGAGAGGATTGTGGAAATGTTTAGAGCTTTGGGCCAGAAAAGTCATTAAGTGCTCAGAGCTGGGTGAGCTGCCCTGTTGGAACATGGAAGATAATGCTGAGAGAAATGGAAATGCTGAAGGCCTGGCTTGTGGAGTTTTAATGGAAACAAAGACTAGCAGGGTGGTTTGTGTAATACTTTTTAATGGGGAACCTGTACTTTTTTTTAATGGGGAACCTGTACTTTTTGGTCAGCTGGGGTCCAAGAATCAAAAGTTATTCAGGCAAGATTAGTACCACTGAAGTCATATCTTTGTTTTACTGGGACAATTGATGCTGGTTAGCTGGGGCTGAAAGGTGGGGTGCGATTAAGAAAAGACTAGGATCTGTGAGGCTAAATCTGGGAAGTATTTTCTCAGGTCAGCACACAGAAACTGTGGTCCAAAGAGGTATGGAGGCTCCATTTCAATCCGGAAGCAGGGATTGGTGATGTGTAAGAGTTTCCTACATCACACTGGTTTTGAAGGTATAAAAAGGTCATGAAGACCACCTGAAGTTTGACAGTGAGAGAGGCCAAGAAAGACATCAGTTGCCTTGAAGCTCCCAAGGGTTGAAAGGGCCATGGAGTGGATCTGAGATTTGGTGCCATGTGAAGTCAGGAGAGGCCAATGGTGAAGGTGCAGCTCAGTGTCCATGGACACCCCAGCATATCAGAGATGACAGGGCAATGGGATGACCACAAAGGGTAGCAGGAGATGTACAGTAGAGCCAGCTTGAGCCTACAAGTTGAGCTGTGTGTCCTGTGGATGGCAGAGCCAAAGAAATGGAGCTACTCAAGAGCTTTGGAGCCCAGAAGACTGTGTTAATCCCAGATGTCTGATATTAAGCTACATTGCTGGATGTTGGTTTTACTTAAGAGTACCTGGTTCTTCCTTTTTGACATGAGAAAGTATGTGATCTATTTTTTATTTTACAAGAGCTCACATTTGAGATACTTTAAATTTTTAAAGAGATATTGGACTTTTGAAGTGTTTGAGTTATTAAGGATTGTGTGACTTTTAAAGTTATACAGTGTTTTTTTTTAATTTTTATTTATTCATTTATTTTTTTAATTTTTAAATTAATTTTATTTATTTCTGTATGTGTATGAATGTACTGTCTGCATGCAAGTCTGTGCACCCGTGTCATGCAATGCCGCGGAGGTCAGAAGAGGGTGTCGGATTCCCCTGGAACTGGAGTTCTCCTGGAATTGGAGTATTCAAACGGTTCTCGGCCGCCATGTGGGTGCTGGGGATGGAACCCGGGTCCTCTGCAAGAGCGGTCAGCGCTCTTAACCGCTAAGCCATCTCTCCAGCCCCCTATTTATTCATTTATTTATGTGTATGAATGTAGTGTCTGTATGCTGGTTTGTGCACCTGTGTCATGCAATGCCTCGGAGGTCAGAAGAGGGCATTGAATTCCCCTGGAACTGGAGTTAAAGACAGTTCTCAACTGCCATGTAGGTGCTGGAGATCGAACCCAGGTCCTCTGCAAGAGCAGTCGGTGCTCTTAGCCGCTAGGCCATCTCTCCAGCCCCAAAGTTATATGTTTTATATTTTGATATTAATATTAACATTATATTGTGGAGAAAAGAAATGGAAAGGCTACGATTTAATAGTGATGTGTTTGTGTGTCAAGTTGACAAAGGGTCAGTTGTGCTGGACAGCTTCAGTTGTCAACTTGACACACCTGGATAGAGGGAACCTCAATTGAGCAATTATCTCCATTGGTCTGGTCTGTGGCCATATCTGTCAGACATTTTTATGATTGTTGAGCGATATGGGAAGGCACAGCCCTCTGTGGGTTGTACCACCTCTGGGCAGGTGGCCCTGGCTATATAAGAAACCAGGCTGGGCACAGGCCTGGGGAGCAAGGCAGTAAGCAGCATTCCTCCATGGACTGTGCTTAGGGTCCTTCCTCCAGCCCTGATTTCCTGCCCTGACTTCCCTCAGTGATGAGCTGTGGGGATACATCTTTTTCTCTACAAGTTGTTTTTGTTCAGTGTTTTTATCACAGAAGTAGAAAGTAACCAGGACAAAATGCTTCCCATCCTAGAAAAAGAACGTTAGCAAGAAACAGTAGGAGAAAATGTAGTGGCTCTATCCTTTCCTACTAGAAGAGAAGAGCAGGTCAGTTTTTCTGGAAAGAGATAAGGAAACCAATGGAATTAGGTGAGAAATCAGACACAAGAATCTTTGCTACTAAAATCTAGAAGAGGGTGAAAGAGTAGCAGAAATCTCAAATATGTTGACTGGGAAGCTATGTTTATAATTTTGGCTGATACCCCATCGCTCTCAGTCCTTAAATGGCATGGGGAAAATTTGTATGTTTAGGGAGGAAGAGAATCAGACATGTCATTCTGATCTTTATCTTTTTATATATGGTAGGAAGAAATCCAAGTTTCTGTGAGCTTCTAGAATTCAGAGGGAAGGTGACTGAGAATTCAGATTCTTGCCTTCCCCTTGATCAACATGAAAAGTAAAAAGAGATTCTGTAGTAGAGAATATCTCATAATTAGAATATTAACCCAAATGTAAGAATAAATTAGTAATGGATCCATCAGGGAACTATGCCAGGAACAAAAATAGGTCATGGTTTTCACCACCCATGAACTTGAGCTACTAACACCAGCTAAATGTCCTGTGTCTAGGCAAGGCCATCACTGCAGAGGCCTTGTGGATCTAGATGGTTGGAACAGGGACCTTTGGTAGAGCAGAAGTCCCTTTCATAACTCCCCTGGGAGCTTAAGGAATATTCTACCCCTGGAAATACCATGGAAAGAAGTTGAATCATTGGTTTGACTTAGTATTTATGACCTGACATAAAAGAGGCTTTCAAAATGAAAGGGAATAAGTTAACTTTAGAAAATGAGATTGGACATTTTGATGACTTCGAGACTTTCATAATAAAGTCAGATGCCTCTATCACCCTCTTTCTCAAAACTTTTAAGATAGCAGTTAGCAAATGGCTTTCCTCCTCAAAATTCCCTAAGTCAAGTGAACATTAGGACACCCTTTCAGAAGACTGGATAATATTTCATGTTAACACAGTATTTACTACTCCTCTACTATCTGTAAAGTACAATGATGGTAACTAGCTGTCAAGCAGGAATCATCATTAAACCTCCTTACAGCTGAGAAATGGAGTCTCACCACAGTTACTTCTTAGTCAAAATGACATATCCAAGAAGCAGTAAAAGCAGTATTACAGTTCAGAGCCATTTGCTTTCAGACTCATCTTCCTTTCCTTGGCAAGTTACAAATCAACAGACAACCAAGTATTAATTAGAATAACCATAAATGTCAGAAAATAAAAGCAGAACCTACATGCTAAGGGGTTTGTCAGCCAACAACCCCTTTGTCTCTAAGACAAAATAAGACAATAATTGAGGAATGAAGTGGCAGAGTGAGTGAGAATGGACTGCCCTCTTCATTCCAGAGAATCTGAGCATGGTTGCTTGCATTTTGCTTCATCAATTCTCTTTTTCTTATACAACTGTCAAGTATTATCTCTAGATCTAAATGAACTAAAGTAGGCCAAAGGGTAAAAAGACCAAGAAGTGCACTTTATAGGAACATATTAGATGCTGTTACCCTTCAGTGATGCTCTTAATCACTGTAGATGTTGCAGAGAGCACCATCTAATTTTTACCGTGTCTTCCCTTCCAGTTATATTGTATTCTCTTTTCTGTCTCCCATTCTTTCTGCTCTGCTGTATGAAGCTCACACCTATGTACCATCTGGTTCTTTCCTTCGCATCTACAAGACTATCTTATGTAGCCTGAACCTGTATTCATTGCTTTTAATTTGTTGCCTTTCATGACACCCTGACTGATCCCTGAGTCCCGGTCCATTCACAGGTCAGATGAAGTCCACAGAAGACAAGCTAACAATAAAATACAGTGGGTTCATTTCACTATCATCCCACTTGGCCTAGGTCTGTAATTTAAAACTAGTGTAAATATGCTGTTTTTGGAAAGGTTATCTCCTCCTAGATTCTTATCACCTTTGGCTTTCTTCTCTATTGATTCTCTTACCACTGACATCTCATTTTCTTGTTTATAAAGTGTCTTTTCTTTTTTTTGGTTGATGGTGATTTTCCATATCTTTTGCTGGGTCATACTTGAAATAGGGATCATTTTTTTTTACAGTATTTAGTTATTGACCCAATGAAATCTTTTACTTAGCACCTACTGAACACCTGCACACTGATGTCCTAAAGGAGAGTTGATAATGTCTTCAGACGCTAGCTAGCATCTTCGAAAGTCAGTTTCATTTTCCACTTCCTCAAACCCAAAGTTTTTCCTCTTACTGGTTGTTTCAGCTATCTGCTGAGCCAGCTGAAGAGCTCAAACCACAGAACCTGTGCATTTTAACCAGCTGTTCTGCTTATATCACGCTCCTGCTGCTGCAAGGGGTTGCCAGCAGTGTCTCTCCTGATGCAAGGGGTTGCCAGCAGTGTCTCTACTGTCTTCTTTTATTTCACTGTTAGAATCACCTCTCAACTGCATTGCATCTCAACTCTTTACCAATATGCTTCTGTCTATAGTTTTCCCTCCTTTACCTTTTTTCTCAATTATATTGAAAAGATACTTTCTTTTAAACATAGTTTAACAACAGTGCTAGGACTATTACATCCTCCTCCCACCTTGTTGTTTAGTTCTGTGTAATATACTGGCTTTAGGCCACTTTACCAACTCACCTTTCTCCTCTTTCAAATCCTTCTCTTTATAGATTCCACAATTCTCCTCATTGTGAGATTTCAAAACTCCGTATCTTTGCTTATATCACTTTCTTTTTATTATTCAACTTTTTAAAGACTGACTGCAAATGTCAAAACTGCTCTGTTACTCTCCAGGATCCTCAAACCAAATTGCTCAGTCTTTCCTTTATGAATGTGAATAATGTCAGCAGACTGCACAAGCACAAACTATAGTGTTATATAATTCATAAAGGTTTTGTTTTTGACTCTTGTTGTCTCCCAGCGTTTGTAAGCCCTGTGTCAGACCATTCGTAGATAATGATAATGTCTTTTGCTCATTTACTTTGCAAGCATAGCTTCAATTAAAATGTAAAAGTGTCAAGTTCCCAATTTTTCCGTTATTTTTGAAGGTAAGGGTGGCTACTTGTGCTGAGTAAAGAAACTCTGGTTTTCCTCTTCTTATTAGTCATTCCATTATTCAGAAAAATAAATGACAGGAAAGTTCTCTGGAGATGGTGCTTCATGGCAGGCTTTGAAGACTGAGTCTCTAGAAAAGTTGCAATGAAATCATATTATTGTTTCCAATTGCACAATATTCATTAGAGGTTCCGTAACCCTCCCTGTGGTGGCTTGAATGACTCAGACATTTGAACATTTAGTCTCCAGTTGGTGACCCTGTCTGAAGATTTTTAGGATGGAGATGTGGCCTTGCTGGAGGAAGTGTCACTGAGGGAAGGCTCTGGGAGCTTATAGGTTCATCCTACTTCCAGTTCACTTTCTGAAGATAAGTGTTCAGTTTTCTGCTATTCTGTAAGAACAGTAAGCTCAAATAAATGATTTCATACCTAAGTCATTTTTGGTCACGGCGTTTTATCACAACAAGAGTGAAGCGCCTAGTACAGTCCCAAACAATACAGACTTCTGTCATCATCTTAGTTGCCCATTAAACAAAACCTAATGTTAAGACCCTCTTACTGAAGACACTGCACACTTTGGCCATAGGCATGGTGAAATCAAGCTGGAGATGAGCTGAGCTTGTACCATGCTGGAAGATATTATATAGGACTCTGTAAAAGTTATCAGTTATCTTTTCAGCTGTGAATCCTATGACTTACAATAATGACCTTTCAGGGAAGATGTGCTCCCTATAATGAAAAGGAGTAGGGATATCACACAACCTTGTCTAGTTCCTGATTTTGATGAAAGTGCTCCATTTAAGTTTGATGTTGGCTGTGGGTTTGTTGTATATAATCTTAATTATGTTTAGATATGTTCCCTCCAGTCTAATTCCCTCCCTCTGGGACTTTTATCATGAGTGGATGTTTTATTTTTCTGCATTTATTGAGATGATGAAGTGGATTTTGTCTTTAAGTCCACTTATATGTTTTATTATGTTTATTGATTTATGTGTATTGAACCATCCTTGCATCTCTGGAACACAGCTGACTTGATTATGGTGGATGAAATATTTGATGTGTGTCTGTATATGATTTGTCAGTATTTTGTTGAGATTTTTCATCTATGTTCATTTAGAGATATGAGTGTATAATTTTCTTTTTTATGGTATCTTTATTTGCTTTGGGTATTAGAATAATACTGGCTTCATAGAAGGAGCTTGGGAGTTCTCCCTCTGTTTCTATCTTCTTGAATAAGTTAAGTAGTGTTGGTTGTCAATCTTCAGAGTTTTGGCAAAATTCTGCTGTAGATCCATATGGGCCTGGGCCTTTTGTTTTCCAGTTTGGAGGCATTGGATTATTGTTTCAATTTCCCTATTTACTATGGGTCTCTTTAAATTGTTCTTTTCCTGGTTTAACTTTGGTGGTTCCATTTAATTTAGAAATTCATCCATTTCTTTTAGATATTCTACTCTAATGGAATATATGGTTTTTTAAAGTATATATCCTGTTATAACTTTGATCTTGTAGGTTATCAGCAGCTATTTAATTGAACTTAAGTCCTGCTCAGTGGGAGGGAACTCATGTGTGGTACTGCAAACAAAGCCAAATACACAGATTGAGAGGTCATGGATCCTAAAGGAAAACCTACTTTTCTCATATCCCTAGACCAATGCAGTTTCTTACTAATTCTAAATTTGTTTCTTATATTTACAGACAAGTGTACCTCTCACAACTCATCAAAGAGTCTTCTTTTTGTAATAGATAGAGACTGTTACAAAGTTCCACAACTGGTCAAACACAGAAAAAAAAAAGGAACTGTGTAGCACCCAACTCTAAATGACACATCTACAATGCATTCTCTATGCAAAGGCTTAGGGAACATAGCAGAACAGGGAACACAAAGAATACTAATGCATCCCCCAACTCTCACTAGTGAAGCTTCCTCATGCAACAGATGATGATTTACACAGAAAGCCATAACTGACCAATGTGAAGAGAACATTAGACCACAGAGTGCTTATCCCTGGGTAGGACACCTACATCAACCCTCTGCTCGCCAGAGGTCAAAGACCATTGTGGAAGGGGGAATGAAAAAAAAATGTATAAGCCAGGGGTGGTAGATGATCACAAAGAAACAGAGTTTTCTAGGATGCTGAGGAGTTCCTCATATGAAGTTATAGCAATGTTGACAGCCTGCACAAGACCCATGCAATTCAAAGCAGACAAAAATCTAGCCAAGAAGTTGCTAAATAGGTTAGATGCCCCAAACTTAGTTGAAGACTATATCAAAGTTATAACAGGATTCATACTTTAAAAACCTATACCCCATTAAATTAGAATATCAAACTATTGGCAGCTGATCACTGCTGGGAGAGGGAAAGTTAGTTTTCTTTAAGAGACTGATACTAGACAGGCTCAACTGGATGGACATTTGGGGATATCTTGGCTCCATAGGCCTTAGCATATATGACATAATGGATGAAATGCAGCGAGGGGCTTTGAGAGGAATGCAGATAGGAGAGGTATCTAAATTTGGTCAAGACGCATTATATGGAATTTACAAAAACTCAATAAAAAGAAAAGATGTGTTCTCTAATGCAGTAGCAACATGACTGTTTGTGGATAACCAACTTCTTCCTGACTAGTCCTGAGGCCTATTCCACAGGAAGGGTATTATGCCTGCTTCTGTACACCTGGCCAAGAGCTGATGGCTGTGGACATCTACAGGCCCTACGTGGAGAACCTACAACTACTGTTTTGCTAAGTGGTCATGTTGTCAAACTGCCTTCTAAGTACTGATGTTTATACCCGTGGATTGATGCTGTACCCAGCTTTCCTGTCAGAGAAGCATCCTACTGCAGCAGGCAGTGGCTAATACAGGAACTCATAGCTGGCCGAAGTACTGAGAGTAATGATAGTGGAGAGCTCAGATAGACAGCTCTATCACCCCTTCCAAGACACAGGGAGCTTCATGGAAAAGGGAAGAGAAACAATGTAAGAGCAGAGGACAGGGAGATGGGCAGCACAGGGCACCTTCTGGATGTGACGCCGCTACTGCATTCATCACTGCAGCTGCAGTCATCTTCAGGAGCCCTGCAACATCGCATCCTGAGCAAGGATGGGGCTGTAAGTTCCACCCTTCCCTAAGGGACTACTGGAATTTAACTGTTGTTAGGAGAGAGGGTGTCATTTGTAGTCACTGATAAATTACACTTTCTCCAGTAAATAGCCTTCTACCCATGTGTGGTCAAGAAATTCTAGTTAAACTCAGTGACCATGAAAATAGATATGGAGACTTGTACAAATCTGTTTCAATGGTAGTGAGGGGTGAGAGAAGGGAACAAGAGTGAAGATGAATAAATTAATTATAAAAATATATGACACTGTCCATCAATTAAAAATCTTAAAATATTTCATCCTGAGTTATATCCAGATTTGCAATTTTTGTAGCCTAAAAATCACTCAATGATATGACCATGGATCCAGAAATCAATGTTCACTCATTTATTTTAAACGACTCCTTTGTGGTCCCTTAGACTTTATTTTATATGACGTATCTTTTATAGTTTGGTGCTCCAGGGAAACTTGAATTTCAACATTTTCCTCTACGCAAATCCATACAAATGTATGTAGAATGCTTTTAAGTATGTGATTCCTTTATCTAAGTAATGATAAATCTGAACCAGGAACACCTCTTGGAATTATCAAGAAATCCACTATCAGCCAATTACTTTTAGCATTAGGCCTGTGGATGTCTCTGCTGGTCCTCTACTAGGACAAGCTGAAAATCCTGAAACTGGCATTCATCACAGAGAATAATAAGCTGGTCCACCCTGAAATAGTGGTTCTGAATTGTTGTAAAGATAAAATGGCTAGTAAAAGCCCAAATAAATGTCTAGAGGATAAGTTCTTCCATCACTGTATGAGGTCTTCTCTCTCTCTCTCTCTCTCTCTCTCTCTCTCTCTCTCTCTCTCTCTCCATTTGCAACTTCACCGTTATTACAGTTACCACCATAGAAGCAAGCTGAAATAGTAGCATGCTGAAACTTCAATAAAAAACCCATCATAAAAGTTTTGCCCTTCAGTAGAAAAATATCTGCCAGAACTACTAAGCCTACTGGACAAGAGAGAAGCATAAGATGGAGAATAAAATAGAAGAAGATAATAGAACTCTTGGGTTTGTTTTGTTGTTGTTTCTAAATTTCTTCAAGGATGTGCATTTGTATACATGGTATTTGTGCTTGTGTGTGCTTGTGCTCGAGTGTGGGTTTACACACTCCATGGCATGCATGTAGAGATGGGAGGATAACCTTATGTATCTGTCCTTGCCTTCCCCCTTCTTTCAGTCAGGGTCCCTTATTGTTTTGTAGCTGTGCTGTGTATGCCAGGTTAGCCATCTTGGAAGCTTCCATACATCCTCACGTCTCCACCTCCTCTATCACTATAGGAGTACAGGGATTAAAGTCATGTGATACTATGCACAGCTTTATACAGGTTCTGGGGATTGGAACTCAAGTCCTTATTCTTATGTGGCTAGCATTTTTACCCACTGTCCATCTCTCCAGTCCCAAATCATACAAGTCTTAATACACAGCACAAATTTCTTAAATGTCTATGACTGACACATAAACAATGCATGTGAAAGGCAAAATAAAGTAACCAGAAGTAAGGTTCAATGAAGTGAATTGGCATTTAGGCCACTGTCCACCATAGGTATGGATAGTTGATAAGTTCATGTCTCCTGGAAAACTGTCATCAATTAGGCTGTGGATTAATATAGTGTTAGAGCCAGTGATAGAAACTCTTTTAAGTATGCACAAGACTTTGTGTTGAATGCCCAGTAAAGAAACTATCTCTGGAGAAAAAGAATCTACACAATCTAATATTCAAAATGTTTAAGATACCATCAAAATTCCCTTGACAAATGAAGACCAAGGGGAAATATGAGGAATGCTTACCAAGTTTGAGATGATAAAGATAAAAAACAGGAGCTAATGATGTTGGGCCACTAGACAGTTACAACGGATATGATCATTAAAATAATGGAAAGTGCATTTATCATACACGTATAATAAAAGTAAAGACAAGAAATCCCAACAAAGAACAGAACATATAAACAACAAATTCATCACATTAAACTGTAAAGAGTAATATCTGAAATAAAAATTACAACAGTTACGTTTAATATCAGTACACCAACGGAAAGGAAGAATCAATAGTGACAAAGATATATCAGTACATACACAACATAAAGTAAACCATAAAAATTAGTTTAGCCAGAGTTTAAAGTTCCAAATGACAATTGCCCAAATTCCAGAAAATGTGAGTCCCAGAGAGGGAAAGAAAAATGGTGAGCATTACTTAAAACAGGTATCACCAAATCTCCATGTTTCATTTAAGAATCTATCACCTATTTATCCACCAATTCATCATTAATATTGAATAAACTACACCTAAATTCATCATATTCAAAAATTTAAAAGCAATAGGAAGAGAAAAAGGGTTAAAGTAGACAGTAATATCAACCATTGTGTGCACAGAGAGGGATAATTCTGAATGAGTGGAGATGTCTGATTAGAAACTGTGATAGAAGATAGTGGAACAGCTTCTGGGACACTTTGCTGTTCCCCTATCAACAGTCTGTGTCCTGATTTATCTGTAGGGGCTTCTTCTTGTAGAACTCTTCTATAGGTCTGTTAGTGTTTGGTGAGAATGTATTATTTTGTTTATTCATTGTGGTTTTTACTTGTGGATTTCTTTTATTGGTTGTGATTCTGGTATGAAACTCAAGCCTTCCTTTGATGAATTGAAGTCTCATTCTGTTTGTATTAGTGATATAACTTGGTTGCTTTCTGATTGCTTATGAAAAGCTGGTTGGTCTCAGATTCAGATTCTCTCTTTTGATTTTATATTGGAGGGACCAGATGGCTCCAGTCAGGCTACTCAGAGACTCTCCAGGAGAGTGAAGCTGCCCTAGCTAGTTAGGAGCACTTCAGAGGCCTTAGATGGATAGTGCCCAGTTCCCAGGAGAGGAGATGGGAGGTGGGTGTGCTGGTCCCTACTAGTCAGCCAGGATGCCTGGCCCTGGGGCAGTGAGAGGGATTGCACATGGCCCCAAAGCAGGGAATGGACATGGAGTGATTTGAGAAGCTCCGCCCACAGAGGCCAAGTCAGGAACTCTCTGGCAGTCTCCAAAGGTCTGGGCCTTACTCGCTAACATGGAAACCTGGCCCTGGGCAGTGGGAGGACATGTTCATAATTTTTTCTCAATATTATCTACTATGTAGTCTGTTGGTTAAATATTTCATCACTGTGGTGGTCACTGTTCTTTCCGCTGTGACAAAATTCCAAACAAAAGGAACTTCAGGATAGAAGGTTTTATTGTGGCTCAGAATTTGAGGGTAAAGTCCATCCCCTCAGGGAAGTCATGGGGGCCAGAGTGTGGACAGCCGGCTTCACTGCATTTTCATCAGGAAGTAGAGAAGAGAGAGACGAGTGCTGTACAGTTTGCTTTCTGGGTTTTTTTATTTTTAAATATTTTTATATATTGCTTCTTGGCCTTTTGGCTAAGATCAAGTGTAGTATCTGTTCTTATCAGTTTAATATCTGATATCTTCTCTATCCAAGGACAATATATTAAATGGATTTTTGGAAGTAGGAGTTGGAATAGGAGTTTGCTCCATCCACTCCACGCATCAACCTGGTACTGTAGTACCTCCAGGAACAGTGCACAGAAAAAAGAAAAGAAAAAATATTTTTATAATGCTTTTATTGATGTTTTGTGTATTTCAGACATCATTTTTCAGTTCAATTTAGGCATATCCTCCTCTCCCTTCCCCCACCCCACCCCAGATCATGCATTCTGCCATAACTGTCTTGCATCTTTCTCTCAGTCTTTTTTTTTATGTTTAGGAATTCACATTTTCCTCCTTTAATTTTATATTACTCTAAAATATGGATACATATTTTCCACCTATATACAATAATTACAGATTATGAAAATAAGTGGGTCAATTCTAGAGCCAGTTGAGATATTTACATTATAACAACATAGTTGCTTTCAGATAAACAGAAATATAACAATAATGTTGTTCAGCTTGCCTTTCAACTGGGGATTTGGTATTAGCATCCACAAATGAGGGAAACCATTTGCCTTTTGTTTTTCTGGGACTATGCTACTTCACTTAGCATAATGCCTTCGAGTTCCATCTATTTACCTGCAAAGTTCATGATGTCATCTTTCTTTTTTAAAGGCAATTTTTATTGAAGATTTGTCCATTTCATACAAAATTTCCAATCAAGTCTAGACGCATTCGCCATTCCTTGCCACCCCCCCACCTTATGACAGCTCATGCATTCTGACAAACATGTTTTTCATCTTTTTCTCAGTCTCTTTTAAAATTTTAGATGCAGAAGTTTACTGTTTTGAGCAGAAGTTCACTGTTTTGGTCAGTTCTTTGACCCAGTCTTTTTGTTGTTGTTGTTCCTTCCAATTTGTATCACTCCAAAATATGCATATATAAATGCCACATATATCTTTTAGCATCTTTAGCTTATGATTTCTTTCTTTTTTAAATTAGGCTGAAATATGTCATGTTTGAAGACTCCTCCTTGGCAAGCCCAAACCAGCATCAGTCCTGCCTTTATGCTCCACACTGGGGTTTTCCCTTCCCATGGTCACCAAATGAAGTCCAGTAAGCACCATGTCCCATCTTGATCCTCCTGTACTAGTCTCCATGATACAGCCTGGGTAGTCCAACAATAGCAGTCAATACTCTGAAGAGGCTGAAACCCCATTAGTAGCTCAGTCCACAAGCTGAATGTCTCAGCAGTCCCCATATGGCACTGAAGGTTTGGAGGATTCTTGGAGAGATATGTATTCGAATGTTGAAAAGCTGTGTCTCATGTCTTTGAAGGATGGCAAAAACAGTGGCAGCCTCTGGGTAGCTGTACTTGCCAATATGACAGGCAAAACAACTGTGCTCTTTTTTTTACTTTTTGTATTTTTACTAAGATCTCAAGTTTTATACATGGAGTACAATATCTCAGGCCTTACTAATTATTTATTTCTGGTTATACTTTCCTTTCGGATGCTTAAGGCCACACTGTTAGCTCAAATTAACCAAGGTTTTTGTTTTCTCAAGGTCAGTTGAGAATCTATTACTCAGGTTTTTTTAGGGGGAGCCCCTGGCTCCTTTTGGCTTTTCCTTTACCAGTTCCATCCATTCGTGGACAGTCAGGTCCTGCTAGACCAGGCTTCCCTTTTTGAAGCATGAGCAGACTTTCCTCTTTATAGACTGGACACTGGCTGGAGTCCCATTGGTGGATCTCCAAGACCTCGCTGCACAGGAAGACTGGTGACTCACATTTGCCATTTCAAGAGATGCCCCCATGCATAAGTCCCCTTGGACTTAGTTAACTTCTTAGGGCAAGGAACAAAGTTATCCCTTAAGTCCCTCGGCCAAATTGGTATGGACCTTAAGTATGGTTGTTAAGCATCCAGAAAGGCTAAGCTACACCAGCCTGATACTTTTAACTACTGTATAATATTTTAGAAAATGCTTGGACAAAAGCTCAAGCAGCCTTGTATAAGGAATACTAAGAAGTATTCCCATAAGATAGATACTGTGGTTAGACACAGTGTCATGACAAATTAGTTTTTTTCTCTCATTCTTTTGATTTTGTGCATACAAACCCTCCACCAATATGCCAAAACTGCCTAAGTTTGAAAATAAATGGTAGCTTAATTCTAGAACCTGTTAAGAGATTCACAATGAAAGAGCACTGTTGTTTTCAGATCACAAGGAACATAACATTAACATTGCTTAGTTTGCCTTAAAGTAGGCACTTGGTGCTAGCATCCACAGATGAGGGATACCATTCATCGTTTGTTTTTCTGGGACTGCAATACTTCACTCAATATAATATCTTCTAGTTCCATCCATTCACCTGCAAAGTTCATGATGTCATCTTTCTTTAATGCTGCAGATGCCATCTTTCTTTACTGCTGAATAGAATTCCATTGTGTAGATGTACCACATTTTCTCTATTCACTTGTCAGTTGAGGGACACTTGGGTTGCTTCCAGCTCTTTGCTATTGTGAAGAGAGCTGCAATAAACATAGATGTGCATGTATCATTGAGATAGGATGAGACTTTGGGCTATATACTCAGGAGTGGTATGGCTGGGTCCAGTGGTAGGCTCATTTTGAGTCTTTTTAGGGTTCACCACACTGCTTTCCATAGTGGTTGTATAAGTTTACATTCCCACCAGCAGTGGATGAGTGTTCTCCTTTCCCCCCAACCTCTCCAGTATTTGGTGTCTTTTGTTTTCTTGATCTTAGCCAGTCCTATCAGAGTGAGATGATATCTGAGGATGGTTTTAATTTGCATTTCCTTAATTATTAATGATGTTGAGCACTTTTTAAGATGTTTCTCAGAATTTTTAAAAAAATTCTTATTCATTCTAGACCCCCAGTCCGATGGATAATGATGCTGGCAATCAAGGTGCACCTCCCTTCTTATTTAAACCTTTTTGAAAATACCATAATGGACATACACACACCCAGACATGTATCTCCAGAGTGCCTCTAAATTCAATGAGGATTCACCATTTTTTTTTTTTTTTGGTCTTTTCGAGACAGGGTCTCCCTGTAGCCCCAGCTGTCCTGGAACTCACTCTGTAGACCAGGCTGGCCTTGAACTCACAAAGATCCGCCTGCCTCTGCCTCCCAAGTGCTAGGATTAAAGGCGTGCACCACCACGCCTGGCGAATTCACCATCTTAATCATCACAGAATAACTGACTGACAACTTCAAAGAAGGAAATACTTGTTTTTGGCTCACAGTTTTCATGGTTCAGTCCTCAGGCTTTGTTGGGTTTGGTCCATGGGAGGCAGACAATCATAGTGAGAAGGAAAGCTAATATAAAAGTTAGTCATCTCCCTCAATCCCAGAACTTGGGAGGTAGAGGCAGGTGGATCCCTGTGAGTTCAAGGCCAGCCTGGTCTACAGAGTGAGTTCCAGGCCAGCTGGGGCTACAGGGAGACCCTGTCTCAAAAACAAATTCATCATGTCATGCCATAAAGGGCTCAGGCCAGGATTTAAACTCAGAACACACTCCCCAGTGACTTGCTTTCCCCAGTGAGGTGGAAGTGCCAGCGGCTGAGGACCTGAGCTGCCACACATAGGTCTGTGGGGATGTTGTTCTGTATTTAAACCATGAAATGGGGCCAAAGTACTTTCTCTCTTTGCTTGAAAACACCCAGGCAAATACTTCCTAAAGAGACTTGAAGCCCTCTCATTACTAGAATGAGAACTTTATCTTGACAGCATTCTCTAGGACTTCTAGTGCAGAGTTAAATATAAACAACAGAATCAGACATTTTGCTGTCACTTTTATTTCAGGAGGGAAAAAAATCAATATTTCAAAAAGAATTATGCTTTTCACAGTGTGTACTTTGGAGGTACTCATTCTAATTTTCCTTTTCTTTTTGGAATATTAGCAGCTGGAGACCATCATCAAATGCTTTCTTTATATATGTCATGATGATTACGTGATTTTTCTCCTCTTTCTTTGTAAATGGATGAACAATGTCTGTTGATTTTCCAATGTTAAACATGTGTCATAAAGCCACATAAACCTTACCTGTTTATGACGTATTATCTTTTGAATACCTCATTGAATTTCATTTGCTAATGCTTGGTTTAGGATTTTTATCACAACTATTTTATAGGCCTCTAACATAATAAAACTAATTTGTCTATTAATAGGCCTTTTAAAACGACATTATTTTATTTTAGTACCTCCTCCTCCCTTAAAATTGTCTCATTATTAATGATACATTATACGACTGCCTCAACAAGGCAATAAGAGAGATAAAAACACAGTACATAGCATATACCACAGAATAAAGAGAAGAGTGACTAAAACTCAGTGGGGGAGCAATGCCCAGAGAATGATGTGGGAATTGTCAACAAAAGGAAAATATCAAGGGGAGTTTGGCATCTTAACGAAATGGAAGATGCATCCACAGTGAAAGAAGAAGTGGAAGCCACGAGTAATGGAAGAGAGAGGTAGGTGTTCAGCAAAGTGACTCAAGGAAGGAAGGAGGTCGGTGACATTTCCAAGAATGTGGTGTTCACAGAAGGGTTTTCAAAAGGCAACCAAAGAGCAACAAAAATGGATTAAAACCCATATCACAGAATGGGGGAAACAGATCTGCTAATGGCTGAAAGCACAATCAACAGGGGCTTGAGTTCAAGGGGCAACTTAAAACTAGTCACTTACAGGCTGAAGACATAACAACTCTATGCTCTGACATTGTAAATATAATACAGCTATTAAAATGGAGATGAATTGGAAAAAAAAAACCCTAGGCCCTTATTTCGTCTCCTGAACAACTCTACCATCATGAATGTTGCAAAATAAAACAAGGAGATACATCCTTTACAGCAGAAACTAAGAAGGCATGGCACCCAAAACAAATCAGAAACTCAAAGTCTGTATACTAGAGTAAGTGAGCTGAAAAAAATAATAAGCCACCATTGTCTCCAGAGTTGGGGGTGGTGGAGAGTCTCCAGCAAGCTCCCAACAGCAAGGCCAACTTCCAAGAGCAGAGTCTAAAGGCAACCTTTGGCATCACATAATTGGTAGAGTGTAAAGGCAGATCCAGTGTGGCTGGCTAGCCTGGAGAACTGTTCCTGTAAACAAACACTACAATAAAGAGAGGACGAGAGTGTGTAGCAATGGAATCTGATGGGAGAGGATCTGTCTATTTATAGAGCAGATACTTTAGTACATATATCCTGAAGATATATTTAAAAAAATAAAACAAGAAAAAAGTCCAAAAGAAACTTTCAGCAGAGACAAAGTTTCCTGACTGCAGGTGTGCATAGACATCTCTTACTATGTTCTGAATATTGTTTGTTTCCATTCAACTGTTTAATTCTACAATGTAAATGAATTAAGGTGGCCACATCCTTAAGAGAAGTACCATTTTAGGGATTTCAAATAGATCAGTTCTGTCTCTCACTGGATTAGATTCACACTTGTAAAGGTGTTGCTATAGGTGAGTTCAGTTTTCTCCTTGCTTCTTCTCTTGGTGTGTGACCTGGCCCATAGACATCCTTCATATGATGCTATCAGAGGCCATCATCAGAGGTGGGTACCCTTCATGGATGGGCATTCAGCCTCTCAAATTATGAGATAAACCACCTAGCATCAAGTTATACCAGCACAAAATAAATGAAGATACATTTTGATCACTCCTATTTGCTCAGGCAACTGCACATTTTTGCTGAAGAAAAACAAGTCTGACAAACATCAACATGCCCTTCTTACTCATCTAGCCTAAAATCAGACAAAAGCTCTACTTATTAGCTAGATATGTCCATTTGGATTCCCAATATTAAACAAGCACAAGGATACTTGCTCGATGGGAACAAATAGATAAAGGAAACATAGCATGGTATTAAGAAGCACAGGTGTAACATCAAATGTTTTGATTTATTCTAAAAAGAAATACATCCTTCAAGGGAGGTTTTACTTCATATGGTTATCAAGATCTGATTATTGAATGCTTGTGAAGAAAACCCGAACAATCAGAAAATAATGTTTTCAAATGAAACTTTAGATTATCAAAAAGTATAAAGTCAACAAACAGGGAATTTCAGGTTAGGAACTATAGGAAATGAATACTGAATTAAAAAGCTGATCTCAGAACCTAAAACAAGTTTAGTAGAAAGTATCCAGGAATGAGAATCAGTCAAAGGACAGAATTTGTGAAGACAGAGTATTTCTGCATATTTATGTCAACACACACACACACACAACCCCAAGGAAATATGAACAGACGAATTCACAATAAAGGAAGAAAAAAAGCCCATTCAGTTGAGGGCTGGCACCTCACATGAAAATCTTTATTAAAAAACTCCACTCTGGCTGGTGGTGCTTAACTTTCTGAATTTAAAAGATGAAGAGAAAAGTGAGGCTTTCAGTTCTAATTCTAGATGTCTCCAAATAAATAGTTTTCCCTAGTTTACTCAAAAATCCCATGAAAATGACAAAATTATTCTGTAATAAGGAGGGGAAAAAACAGGAACACTAAAGACTACCCTCATGAGCAAATAATGTAGAGTATTTTTGAAGATGTTAATGGAATGATATTGATCTGCAACCCTCATATGGCCAAAGAACATTTAAATCCATAAAAACAAAAAAAGAAAGCCTTGTAAATTAAGTTTTAACTAAACAGGAAAGGATTTCGGAATGGTTGTAGTAACCACTGTCTTCAGGCCTGCCAGTACATTTTACAACCCCATGAAGTCTATGGCATTTCTTATTAGAGACATCAGTGATTCTAATGTGAAAGGCTGTTATATAAGGAGACAGTTTGTGGGGAAAATGAATGGAAACTCTCATATGGAGTACACTGTAGTCCAGATCTGTCCCTATATATTCCTAAGTTAGAACTTGTCTGTTTGAACCTTTCTAACAGCTGGACATAGTGGCCTGTGCATTCATTGCTATGACAATATTAGCTGTTTCATGTATCACAGATGCTCCCATGGACAATGGTGATAGTTAGATGAATCTATAAGCTCCTTCATATACCCAGGTGAGTAAAAAGAAAATAGAATTTCCAACATTGACATAAATACCCTCAGGGGCTCAGCAGGAAAGGGGGGCTGCTTGCCAAGACTGAGGACCTGGATTTGTTCCTCTGGTCCCACATGGTAGAAGAAGAAAACTAAATCCCGAAAATTGTCCTGTGACCTCTACATATGTGACCTAGAATAACAGAGTGCACACACACATATGCACCCACAATAAATAAACAAATAAATAATAAGTAAATGTAACCCAAACAAAACCCTCAATATCACTAAAAAGAGAAATCAAAGGAATATTCAGAATGAATACTATGAAAATCAAAAGTTAGTGTTGAGCATAGGAGGATTTTAAATAATTTATCTTCATATTTAAAAATACTTTATTATTATTTTTATTTTATGTGTATGAGTTTATTGTCTGCATGTATATAAGTGTAGTCATGTCTAGAGGGCATTAGGTCCCCTGGAAGTATAGTTACAGATGGTTGTTAGCTGTCATGTGGGTACTGGGAATTCAAGCCCAGATCCTCTGCAAAAGCACCCAGTTCTCTTAGCCACTAAGCTATCTCTCCAGCCCCTTCATATTTTTTAAAACAAAAGATGAGTATAAGATTAAAAATCACAATAATATAGATAGTAATAAATGTTTCAAAATAAAAATTATTTTGGTGAATTGGAAAATAAACCTAACAAATGATCTCAATGTACAATTAAACAGCAAAATGAATAAGAATTTAAAAAAAGAAGCATCAGAAGTTAGGTCTACAATGAACAATGTGCTTTTATATTCATACATGTGTCTGACTTATCATCAGCTACGCTGGATTCTAAACAAGGCACGACAGTGCATACCTGAACCCCAGCACCTGGGAGGACGGAGCAGAGGATCTGGAGCTCAAGAAGAGCCTGAGCTATGTAGCAAGTCCCTGTCTCAAAACACAGACTTAATCCATCATCAACCAGTCAGTGGAATCTAAAAAAATAATAAGCAAAAATAAGTGATATGAACTAAAATATCCTAATCTTATTAAAACTGAAATCTAACCATAAAGCAAAAGGCATTTTGATACATCATTAGAAGGAAACTATATATTATCTCTCTCAATTTTTGCAATAGCATATTCATTAGTAAATTACTTACAAATTAAGCAATGTATCATAATAGGTCAAGGACATTCATAACAAAAATAATTAACTGAAGAGTTACAGAACTATAGAAAATATGTTATGGAACTGAATTTAACTATAAACTACATGTTCTTTCCGGAAAAGTTAGAATGCAAGAGGAAGAGATGTATTCAAATTATAGTAAAATCTTCATCTTGTTCCGTAGGGAGCTTTGGGATCACAATAGCAATACACTTTTAACATTGATGATAAGCTCTAAGTAGAAATGCATTCTCTTAAATGTTAATTTAATGACTAGTAGGGCAGACACATAGAGTAGGAAGTCAGGAGCTTCAGAGATGAATGTGGAATATAGTGAACCCCTCACCCAGGAAGCATTGGGAACAGGAACCTAAGGATTCATTGTACTTTTACTTGATGTTTCTTTCTTTTTCATCATGAAATACCCATTTTACTCTTCTATACAAGGAGGTTATCCAGTACAAAGTCCTACATTCCCAAGTGATTCTCATTCTTCTTCAACCTGATCTCCGGTGATCTACCGGAGGAAAAAAAAAGACAAGTTGCACAGATCTATGAAGCACAGTGGTTGAGAAAACATGGAAGACTGATAATTAACACTTCCATCATGCAAAACCAATTCACCTGTTGACAAGACTAATAACACATTGCTGGTCAGATTTTATGAGGACTACCTCCTTCTCTGTGGAGAAAGTTCATTGGAGAGAATTTTTTAACCTCTCTGGCTATATCTGAAAGAGTTAACATATTTTTAATAGATATTATGAGTTATTTTATAATTATATAGTAAGAAGTGGGTCAGACATATAGGTTAACACTATCACTTAAAGTAAATTGTGAAAGAGAACCTAAGAATAAAGTGTATGTGTGAAAAAGCAAAGAGTAAACATTTAAAAATTATTTATTATTTTTATTTTATGTATATGAGTGTATTACCTACATGTGTGTAAGTGCATTCCTGTCATGCAATGCTTATGGAGGTCAAAAGAAAGCATTAAATTCCCCTGAAACTGTAGTTATAGATAGTTGTTATCTGCTGTGTGGGCGCTGGGAATCAAACCCCAGTCCTCTGCAAGAACAGCCAGTGCTCTTACACCCTAACCCATCCCTCCAGCTCAAAGAGTAAATATTCTTTAAGTGTTGAAATTATACAAAAGAAACAAAAAGAGATGCCTATAATATCATATATCCAATGATATTATAGATAAATTGTAGATAAATTACACATTTGCATACAAATAGAATTGAATATTTGAATTTAGCCATATATCTTTCTAATATAAAGAAAATGAAATGCTTAAAGCAAAGCATGAAAAATTAAGGATTGTTATGTGTGGCTACATTCATAATAGTAATTCTATGACAAATACAACTGTAATAGTAAAAAGCAAGTTGCACAGATATGTATACAACAATATATAACAATGGACAGAGGTCTAAAAGAAAGTATTAAACTCTTGAAAGCCAGTGAAAAGGAAAAACGTGTACAAATAACAGTGTAAAACTTCAACTATGGAGCTTTAAAATAAGTAAATAAGTGAATGGTTATCATCACAATTAGACAATCAGAAGTATTTTGAAATCAAGACGAAATATGATTTTCAGCTATCTTAGTGACAGTTGAAGAATAGAAGCTGATATGAAGCTGGTGAGGTTTAGAATAATGGGTCCTCTAGCACAGGGCATGACAATTAGGGAAAGCTTTTCAAAAGGAAAAGCATGTGTCCATCATACATGAACAAAGACAATCACACAAGTATAGAAAAATTTGTTTGAAATAATATCCAAAACATAATTGATTACAATAGTTAGAATTACAATGCAGACTAAATATTGTCAGTAGAAAAATGATTTAATTATTTTATACCTCCAGGATGAATTATGTAAAACCATTAAAATGTGTATAAACTTATATCTATCCATTAGAAAAACATCAAAGCACATTGTTGAATGCTCAAAGGATATATTATCTAACAGGAGCAATATTACCTATGCAACATCATCTTCTCTTGAAAATCTTTTGTGTATGCATTAGAGAGATGGCTCAGTGTTAAGAACACTGGGTACTCTTGCAGAGGAGTTGGGTTCCATTCCACATGGCAGCTAGCAACCATCCATAACTCTAGTACCAGGAGAATCTGATGCCCTCCTCTGATTTCTGCTGGTATTTTAGGACACATGTGCATTTACATACATGTAGGCAATATGTTCATGCACAAAAAATAAGAAAAATACTTTTAAAATTTATATATATATATATATCCTTATGCATACTACATATACACATACATAATGAATAATTTCACATCAGCAAATACATACATGAAATAAAATACACATGTAATGCGGGGAGCAATGTGCACAGAAATTATTTTTGTATATACTCTTGGAACTATTCCCATAATCTTGAATGGTCAGTTTTGACAATTGAAATCAATAAAATTAGAGAACAAATAAAAATCTAAAATTAAAAAGGGGGATATAGATAGATATGAAAACTTTTTCTCAAAAAACCTTGCAACCCAAATCTTAAAACTAACTATTGGAAAGGATTTGTATGTTCCAACAGGCCAGAGTATCACCAACTTAATGGCTGAGAAAGAAAATGCAGCTTTGCAGTGAGTAGGATGTACCAGAAAGTGCCAGCAGAAGGATTAACTCCTCTGAGCATTGAAGGGAAGAAATGCCTCAGATTGCTGCAGACATCAGGCCCCTCTCTGGATCCTACTAGTAACAACTATTTTTAATGAATCCTAATGAAGCTTACCTTCTAGGTGCCACAAAGGTTTTAATACAAGAGACTTTCTTAACGCCCCCCCCCATAGAATAAGGAGAAATATGATGATGATGAGGTCGTTCTCCAGCTGTCGATTGGAGCCAGCTGTTGTAAAATCGGTAAAACTGCCTTCTTTAATTGACTAATGGACATAGAAACTGTGAAAAGGATTATTCTCTATTCATAACCAAATATAATGCTAAAGTCTCCTTAAGCTGTGCACTTAAACAAAGTATATTAATACAGGATCTCTGACATCAACAATGGATTATTCTACCAAGGAGATGTTGGCCAGGGGATCCAAGCCCCCACAAGAGGTAAAGGCTCCTTGCCTCCAAACTGGGATATCTGCAGGAAGAGAGGCAATAAGGCCCTGCTGCTGAAGACCTGATATAAACATGGGAAACATGTATGGAGACCACACTTGCAAGTATACAGATGGTCTCTGGAATGCTAGAGAGTGTTACCAAAGGCCACTAAATCAATAAAGCAAATATAGGTCTCCTTGAGTCAAGCAAGACTCCTCCGTCAGCACCAGCTACACCTCAACTGCCTGGAAATACTGTGCAGCAGTGGCAGCCATATGTCTGTATATCCCAAATCTAATTGGCTATTAGCTCTCTCCTTGGAGGAATAACCCACGGCTGATGCCACAAGCTTACATCCTCTAATGGTTAGGAGATGTTATAAACCACACGAAGACCCTATCATACTTAACAGAAGAAAATGTAATTCATGGATCAACATACCATCCAAACATCTGTGTATATACCAAAGTAACCTACCATAACAATTAGTACTGTTTAAATACCTATATATCTAATTGCATGTCCTTCATTAGTAGGATCGAAAGGTTATGCCTGGACAAGCTGGCAGCCCATGAAAGAAAACAGCCAGAATTGACTAGAGACCAAGACAACAGCTCCAGAGAAAGTAGACTGTTTTGCTTCTCATCTACCTGTGCCCCTTTTCTAAGCCTAGGGAACAATCTGCAGAAGAGGGGGCATAGTAGAATGTAAGGGCTGCGATTGGGGTGAATGGTGAAACTGCAACAATATAGACTGGACACTCATTTGATCAACTTGATTGAACATACAAACCACCCCTGCTTGATGGTGGGACCCATGAGCTGTGTGGGTTTGGGCACAACTGCTTGCAAATTGGTTTTACATGAAGGATGTTTGCACTCACAAATTATCACTTATTGTAATAAAAAAATGAAAACAAAACAAAACAAAAAAGCAGAAAAAGATGCAGAAAAGTTACGGCAGAATGCATGATCTGGGATGGGTAGGGTGGGGTGGGGGGAAGGGAAGGGGATATATGCCTGAACTGAATTGGAAAATGATGCATGAAATACACAAAGCATCAATAAAAAATAATTAGAGAACAAAATATATAGAGTTTTCAATGTGAAGTGGCTTTCTTGCTAACTATGTGAAAGGTAATCTTCCTGTATGAAGCTGGAGGATGATGGAAGACAAATAGTTCCTTATCCATTCCCCTCTTATCCAGAGTGTCTCACCAAATACAGTGCCACACATATAATATATAATCCCAGCTTTTGGGAAACTGAGGCTTCCTTCTTTTTCTTATTTTATTCATTAATTTCTCAAGTTACTCTTTTCATCACTGTGACAAATATGTGGTAAAAGAAACTTGAGGAAGGAAGGAAGGGTTTGGTGGGAATGACTTTTTCAAATGTACATAATTTGGACAAATGACTTTTTTTAATTTTTTTTATTATTTATTTATTTATTTATTTTTGTATGTGTATGAATGTACTGTCTGCATGCAGGTCTGTGCACCCATGTCGTGCAATGCCGCGGAGGTCAGAAGAGGGTGTCGGATTCCCCTGGAACTGGAGTTCTCCTGGAATTGGAGTTACAGACGGTTCTTAGCCGCCATGTGGGTGCTGGGGATCGAACCCGGGTCCTCTGCAAGAGCGTCGGTGCTCTTAACCGCTAGGCTATCTCTCCAGCCCCGACAAATGACTTTTAATTTGCTCCAACAAAACCTTGTGCTTTTGGGTCCGATGGGGGTGGGAGTGTCTCCCTGGCAACCTCAGTTTAGTACTTCACAGAAAAGGATAATGAATAAATGTGCCTGTGCTTGAGAATTAACATACCAACAAGCATCTGCACAGCACAACTCCCGACCCCATCCATTGGACACAGTGGAGATGGAGAATGTCTGTTCAGCCTTGGATGGATGAGCTAGTAGGGATGGAAAGGCCAGATGGTGTATTGAGATAAGCGTGGAGCCAAACTTGAACTTGTACTTCACCAATGAAACTGGAGAAACAATTTTGAAGAAATGCAGTTGGCTTGACTGGGGGCACAATAGGAGAGACAGGGTTATAGAGATAGTTCCAGACAGCTTCAGGTGCACAAGTAGACGGGAGATGAGCATCCAGACATTTCTAGGGGACAGACGGTTCTAATAGATAGCTAGGGGAATTAGTGTTTCCTGAGTTGTGGCCCAATCTTAAAAATCTAATTTGAGAGTCAGTCTATTTGTTGAGGTGATTATGATGTTGGTATAATAATAAATGCCACAGGGTTTATTATAGCTCATAGCTTGAAGAGGTCATGACGGGGTAAGCCATCATGATGGTATCAAGAGTGTGACATAGTTGGTCGCATTGTGTCCATGATGGTATCAAGAGTGTGACATAGTTGGTCCCATTGTGTCCATAGTCAGGAAGCAGAGAAAGATGAATGAAACTGTGAAGCCTGGAATTTGGCTATGAGAAGAAAGCTTGCTGTCCCTGGAAAACACACTCTTTCCTTCTCACAGACTCCAATAGTGCAGCTTGGCCATTATCGGATATCTCTAAATAAAGCCAACACCTATCCTTGTTTGGCTCCTCTATTTTCTTTTTTAAAATTAGAAACTGGAATGAGGCATTTAACTAAAAGAAAATGAGGAAAGGGATAAAATAAGCTCAAATAAAATAGAAGAAGGAACATGATGCATAATAAGTAGTATATCAGAATTTACTAATAAAACAAAAATAGATGTTATAAATGTCTTAAAGACATTTTAAAAATGTTTTATTTCCTCAAATGACCAGCAAAATGTATGAAATTATGGAAAGTCAGACAAGAAAAAGAAAATACCCAGATGTACACCATAAACATGCATGCATACATATGCACATGCACAAATACATACATGCCTATACACTCAAACACAAAGAATATTGGAAAACTATTTAAGGACCATTATGTGAAAATGGACTAAGAAAGATAAATTAAATAAACAAATACAAACATTTTAACTAATAAGTTTGACTTAGGAGTTCTTACGTAACTTAAACACATTTTTAGTTATGTATGAGCATGCAAAAACAGCCATAATTTATTCCAAAGATCATTAGGTCCAATGGCTTCATGCCAAATCTCAATGATGGAACATGATAATGGAATAAGAATTTTGTGTCATTCTATTTCAACAAGGGAAAGACATTTCTGGATTTTTTTTTAGCACCATAGAAACTATAAAATGTATAGAAATAGCTGAACAGGTCATCTTTAGAAGCAGAACAGTGCAATGTATGTATATATGCAGATTATAGACAACTCAGTGAAACAGAAATAAAATTATTCAATAATTCAATAAACAATGTTGCAACAGTTCATTTGGGACTAAATCAGATATCTCACACAATATACAGCAATACATTCTTTTTTTAAATTTTATTTATTTTTTTATGTGTATGAATGTACTGTCTGCATGCAGGTTTGTGCACCCATGTCGTGCAATGCCACGGAGTTCAGAAGAGGGTCTCGGATTCCCCTGGAACTGGAGTTCTCCTGAAATTGGAGTTACAGATGGTTCTTAGCTGCCATGTGGGTGCTGGGGATCAAACCCGGGTCCTCTGCAAGAGCAGTCAGTGCTCTTAACTGCTAGGCTATCTCTCCAGCCCTGCAATACATTCTTTATAGATAAAATGACTCTCCTTTATTTTTAATTCTCTGAGACAGTGTCTCACTATGTAGTCCAAGCTGGCCTGGAATTTAACATTCCTCCTTCCTCAGTCTCCTGAATGCTGAGATTACAGGCAAGTGGTCCTAGGTCCAGCATAACTTTGTTTTATTAGTACTGTAAATATACTATGAAATACCTCAGATTTTTTCACATTTTATATAGAACAAGATCTTTCCTAATCAATATAAAAATCCAAAGGTTATAAAGTACATGGCTGACACATTCTTTTTTTTTTACATTTTTATTATATAAGACTTACTAGACAAAAACAGCAGGCAAGGAAGCCTGGGAAATGTCATCCTCTGGAATGCAGAGTAAAGTAGGAGTAATGAAAAGAATGGATTTGGTAACAGAGAAATGAATGGATCAGAAGCCCATGTTTAGACTGGATAACAGAGTTCACAAAATGAACAGGTCAGTTCACATAAAAGACAATTCTTATTGTCAATGCACAATAGAGAGCAAGCTAAGAAGGCCATTCAACCCACACAAAGCTATCAGTCATGGAAAAAGACAAAAAATTGAAAAACAATACCCTGAGCTTTAGTGCTTATGACTCTCTCTGTTGTAAATTGGAATTAAGTTTACTGATATGAAAGACAATGGTTAGGTCTATTTCAGGCTATAAAACACCAGGTTCTGTCTAAGCATGAAATCACAAAGAGCCACTTAAATCTGAATGGTGCTTTGGTATCTGCAGTGTGCTTTAGGTTGTGTTAACTCATGTAAACCTTTCAAAACTCTATTAGAGAGATCATATCAATCATATTTATTTAAGAGAAATAGAGGCTTTGAGAAATTTAGGAAACTTCTCATGGATCAGGAGGCTTAGGATTCAAATTCAAATTCTACTCTGACATAAAAAGATCAATGTATTTCTAATATTTCACTATCATCTCTCAATACCTGTTCAACTGAATTTAAAATAATGTGTGAGGGCAAGAGAGATGGCTCAGTGGTTAAGAGCACTGGCTTCTCTTCTTGCACATGACCTGGGCTTAGTTCCCAGCACCCACATGATGGCTAACAATCATCTATATAACTCCAGTTCCAGGGGAATTCCATGCCCTCTTCTGATCGATATGGGTATTGCATGACATGGGTGTACTTACACACATGGACATGGGTGTACTTACACACATAGAGGCAAAACACTCATAAAGTAAAAGTAATAAATAAAATACTAAAAAGTAATATCTAAGTGAGGTTAAAAGACAAATCAAAACTTGGAGTAAATGACTTGCTATAGTACTTGAAACATTCATATTTATACAATAGCCTATGCTACTTTGAGATGGAAAGACCTTCCATGTTTATGGATTAGAAAAATTAATATAGATTCAATGCAATCTCAATTAAAATCCCTGTGAGTTTCTTCACAGACATAGAAAAAAATCCTTAAATTAATATGGACAAACAAAATACCCCAAATAGCCAAAGCAACCCTGAGTAAAAAGAGCAATACAGGGGGATCAGTATAGCATTCAAACTGTATTACTGTATTACAGGAGTATAGTCATAAAAATAGCCTGGTACTGGCACAAAAACAGACCTGTAGACCAATGGAACAAAATTGAAGATCCAAACTTGAGCACATACAATTTCAGCCACCTCGTATTTGACAAAGGGGCCAAGAAGACTTGATGGAGGAAAGACAGCATCTTCAAGCAAGTGGTGTTGTCAAAACTGGATCACCACTTGTAGAATAATAAAATTGAACTCCTACCTCTCACCCTGTACAAAAATCAACTCCAAATGGATCATAGACCTCAACATGAAACCCAAAACTCTGAAGGTGATTAAAGAAAATACATTCTTTATTTTTTATCTTTTTGAGATAGGGTCTCCCTTTAATCCCAGCTGCCCTGGAGTGCGCTATGTAGTCCAGGCTGTACTTGAACTCACAGAGATCCACCTGCCTCTGCCTCCCAATTGCTGGGATTAAAGGCATGCACCACCATGCCCTAGTGGGAAAAGACTTTCTAAACCAGACAGCAGCTGCACAGGAAATAAGGTCAACAATTGACAAGTGGGGCCTCATTAAACTCAAGAGCTTCTGAACACTGAAAGAAACAATCAAGAAAGTGAAAAGAAAGCCCACAGAGTGGGAGGAAACCTTCACTAATGACACATATGACAGAGCATTAACACCCAGAATATTTAAACTTCTCAAAAAAAAAACAAAGAAGAAAACAAATGACTTACTCAAAAGATGGAGTGAAGAGCTAAACAGAGACTTCACAAGTGAGGAAGTAAAGATAGTTGAGAAACATCTTAAAAAGTGTTCAATATCATTAATAATTACAGAAATGTAAATTAAAACCATTTTAATATATCACCTCAAGATCAAGAAAACAAAAGATACCAAATGCTGGAGAGGTTGTGGGGAAAGGGAAACACTCATCCACTGCTGGTGGGAATATAAACTGATACAACCGCTATGGAAAGGAGTGTAGAGAACACTTAAAAGACTAAAAATGAGGGGCTGGAGAGATAGCCTAGCGGTTAAGAGCACTGACTGCTCTTGCAGAGGACCCCGGTTCGATCCCCAGCACCCACAAAGCAGCTGAAGATCGTCTTTAACTCCAGTTCCAGGGGAATCCAACACCCTCTTCTGACCTCTGTGGCATTGCACGACAGGGGTGACATGGGTGCACCAACCTACATGCAGACAATACATTCATACACATATGAAAATAAATAAAAACTATTTTAAAAAATGACTAAAAATGAGTCTACCACCTGATCCAGTTATACCACTCTTGGATATATACCCACAAGACTCATCCTACCGCAGAGAAACATGCACATCTATGTTTATTGCAGCTCTCTTCACAATAGCGAAGAGCTGGAACCAACCCAAGTGTTCCTCAACTGACAAATGAATAAAGAAAATGTGTTGCATCTACACAATGGAGTTCTATGCATCAGTAAAGAAAGATGACATCATGAAGTTTGCAGGTAAATGGATGGGACTAGAAGATATTATGCTAAATGAAGTAACGCAGTCCCCAAAAAACAAATGACCAATGCTATCCCTCATTTGTGGATGCTAGCACCAAATACCAGTTGTAAGGCAAACTGAGCAATACTAATGTTATATTTCTTTTTATCTGAAAGCAACTGTGCTGTTTCAATGTGAATCCCTTAATGGGCTCTAGAATTAATTTACCACTTATTTTCAGACTTTGTAAATTTGGTATATGGGTGGAGGGTATGGATGCATATTTTAGAGTAATATAAAATTAAAAGGAAAGTGTGAATTCTGAAATATGATTTGGATGATAAAATTTTAGTGTATGTGTGACATATATATGTATATATAAATGTGTATGCATATTTTGAAGCAATACAAATTGGAGGGAACAACAACAAAAGAACTGGGACAAAGAACTGACTGAAGCAGTAAAGTTCTCCCCAAACAATAATCCTCTGCATTGAAAAACTTCAAAAAGACTCAGAAAAAGATATAAGACATATATGGCAGAATGCATGAACTCAGGTGGGGTGGGGGCATGGAAAGGGGAATGAGTATAAATTGGACAGAGAAATAATGTATCAAATGCACAAAACTTCAAAAAAGAAAGAAAAATTAATGTAATTAAGAAAAAGATTAAAGGCCACCAAACCAACATAAAAGCATGACAATGAGAAAACCAATAGTTTCAAGAAAAACAAAACAGCACTCCAGAACTGTATTCAAACATGTTCTCTCATGTGCCTAATCAAAAAGGTACGAAGAGAAAATATGTTACATCATGTCTTGCCAATCAACATGGTATAGACCACAATGTTTGATAACTATTCTATGTTGGATATTTACATAGTATGATTATTTTTTTATTTGTTTATTATTTTTAAGGGATTCACAATATAAGATCACAGTTGTTTTCAGATCACACTGACGTTGCTCAGTTTGCCATACAATTAGGTAAATGGTGCCATAGTATGATTATTAATCTTCAGTTGTTAGTTGAATGGATTTGGAATTAAGTTCAAATGTTAAGTTGAGTGGATTTGGAATCATCCAAAAGATACAGAGACACCTTTGGTGGTATCTGTGAGGGGCATTTCCAGAGAGGTTTAATAAAGAGAGAAGAGCCACGTGAATATAGCACAATTGCGATGGATGGGATGAATAAAGGGAGGAGCAGGAAAGCAAGTTGAGTGCTCCCAGTCATCCCTCTCTTCCATCTGATCCTCCCATAAGCGAGCATCAGTCTCTCAGTACACCCTTCTTTCTTAAGCTGTTTCTTGTCAGGAATTTGTTGAAGAAAATGAAAAAAGGAACGGAGTGTTTGAAATTTATATCTGAACCTCAAAATAATAGAAGGATAATAACTTATTTTCAATTGATTAGAAAACATTTTATGGGATATTTTCTATTAGCCAAGACTGAGAACTTCTCCAGGAATACAGTGGGCTTTGGCTTTAACACTCATTTCTATGTTAACAGATCTGCATACATATTAAAACTCTGGCAGATTCCATTAAAAGGGACCCCCAAGGTTACTCTAGTGGGCAGCCAAGCCTTAAGTTCAGGAGTCAGGATAGTAAGCTCTCCAAACTCTCACAAGAAGAGAATATTTCCACTGGGGTCAGATGTTGCTTTAATTTCCTTATATTACATAAAAGATGTATTTATTCAAAAACTGTGGATGAGTTGTTTGATGTTAATAAAATAGAATAGTTATGAAAGGGGAAGATCTCATTAAGAGCCCAAAGTAGCCCCAAATTTATTTGTTAAAGCTAAGGAGAAAGTGAAGAGAAAAAAGGAAAATTTAAGTAAGTAAAGGTGTTGGGTGTGGTGGCGCACACCTTTGATTCTAGTACTTGGTATGGGTTTGTCATTGTTCAGTGCATGGGAGGCAGAGGCAGGCGGATCTCTGTGAGTTCAAGGCCAGCCTGGTCTACAGAGTGAGTTTCAGGCCAGCTGGGGCTACAGAGAGATCCTGACTCAAAACAAAACAAAACAAAAAAACCAAAGGTGTTGGGAAAACCTTTGTCTTGCTGGGTTAGACCTGTGTGTGTGTGTGTGTGTGTGTGTGTGTGTGTGTGTGTGTGTGTCTGTGTGTCTGTGTGTGTCTGTGTGTGTGTGTGTGCATTCATTTGTGTGCACATGTGTTGGAGTGCACATGCACATATGCATGCATGTATGTGGATACCAGAGATTGAGTTCAGGTGCCTTATAGTGAATGGGCCGGCAAGCCTGGGGGTCCTCCTGTCTCTGCCTCTTGGTGCTGTGATTACAGGCTCTTTACATGAGTGACAGGAATTGCATTCTGTTCTTGAAGCTTACATGGCAAGAACTCTACTGACTGAACCATCTTTCCAGCTCATTTAATTTATTTATTTCTGTTTTTCAGATAGAGTTGTCCAGTGGCTAAAGCTTACCCAAGTAAGTTATTCTAGCCAGTCAGTGAGCCCCAAAATCTACCTGCCTATCTTTCCTTCTCCCCAGCACTGAGATCACAAGCACGCACCACTATGCCTAGCTTTCTTTAAATTTTTTAAATTTATTTATTTTCTTATGTGTATGAATGTACTGTCTGCATGCAGGTTTGTGCACCCGTGTTGTACAATATGCCTAGCTTTTTTATGTGAGTTGGGAATTGAAAGCGGGTCCTCATACTTGCACAACAAACACATTACCAACTGAGCTGTATCCCCAGTCCCTCTTCTGCTCCCAGTTCTTTATGTGAACATGTATGTCTGCAATGTATTCACATACACCAATAATTTTGGATTTTCTGTGAAAGCATACAAAAGAAAGACAGAAAGAAAGAAAGAAAGGGAGGGAGGGGGGGGAGGAAAGGACGTCACCCAGCCAGCCTGTTTGGAATCCTAACTGAACAGCATGTGCTATTTGTTTGTCTGGCATTCTCTCTGTCTTTGTTGAGAAGAGAGTCTCAGTCTGTTTTTAAAGATCTCTTCCTCAATACACACTAAAGATTAGTATTATGGTGACGCTAAGCTTCCCCCTTTATCCCACGCTAATGTCATACCATCAAATTCTTACTTGATATCTCTGGAAATAAGCCGTACGTAGGTGAGAGTGGGTTCACGTCAAGAACAGGTGCAGGTATCAAACATCTGCAGTCACTTTCTCCCTTCTCTCTGTTAGCTCTGTATTTCACCATCGTACCATAGACACATTTCTCTAGTGCACACAACCAACTTGCCACCAGCTCCTTCAGTTTATATTCAAGCAGAGAATCTTTCTTAGATCTCTTTCAATATTCCCAGAGACATATCACAAGTGGCCCACTTGGGTCAGACTCTCTTTCACTCCTGAACCAGGCTACTTTGGATAGAGCCATTCAGGATTGTCACTACTACTGAGTCCGATGCAACTGTGGAGAGGGAGGGGCTACTTCCAGAGAAAGAGCATGCCCACCTGAAAGAGAAGCCTAGGAATAGAAAGCTATGGAAGGTCAATGAAAGAAATTGATGGGATTGTTACAAGGCAGGATGGACAGTGATCAACTGGAACAAAAGGTGTTGCGCAGTCAACTCTGTGAGGGTTGACACTCACAGGATTCATCACCAAGGCAATTTCAAAGAACCTTGTCACGAACAGTTTAGGTGAAGTGATAGGAAGAAATCAGAATGACCATATTCAAGATCGCAGGCATGCCGATGACCAAAGCAGAAGGGACAGGTGACAGTGAGACGACAGTTCTCTCCAATTAGTGTTGTCACTGTTAAAGAGTCACCACGGCCACAGCCTAATCATCACTTGACTTTATAATCTTTGATTCTTCGCTCAGCGATGCAGGTCAGAGATTAGCTAGCTGCTGAGCTGATACAGCAGGAAGGACTGCAAACCTTGGTCCTCAGGGATTCAGGAGCTCCTACAGCCATATAATAAAGCACATCTTTTCCTCATCTCTGAACAGCACATTCACTGACCACAGGGGATAGTCACCACACAATTTCTCCTAATATCTTTAGGAACAAATCAACTTGTATTTAAAATGCTATGTTGGTCCAATTCCCTAGAGTTATAATCCTTCATCCTTATGAGACTTTATCTTTCCCTCCAAGTTCTGTGTCCCCTATCAGTCCGACTAGTCTGACTGCACAAAGCCCTTTTAACATATTCCTTTATGGGGATTTTCTAGAGGCTTTCATAGAATGTTTCTCTTTTGTTTGAAGTGTTCTTCCCAGGAAGCCCACACTACAAGGAGAGTATGTTCAGGGAGTTCACATGCAGATGTACAGAGGCCGGGCCAGAATCCAGTAACTGCTTGCCCAGTTTCAGGTACAGAGCAGGCACAGGGTAGTAGTGCTCAGGGCCTGTGCAGAGTTCCTTTCCCAGCCCTGCAGAATTGTTTCCATACACACAGAAAACTGCATCAATGAGATGCTTCAGGTCTAGATACCTATACAAAGCCAAGACATATTCGGTCTGCTGCACTGAGCTTTCAGCACCCAAAGCAGCTTGTCTCACCTAGTGAAACAGCCTCAGACTCAGCCCTAATCACTCTCTCTGCTCTGCTGCGGGAATGGTGACCAGGAACCCCCAAATCAGGTGGTGTTTACCCAGCAGTTCAGCTCAGCACCTGGGAATGTTAGATAGGAAACCAGGTGATTAGGAGGGTGGGGCTTGAGCCTTAGTTTGGGGTGCAACAGGCCATGTCTGGGCTGTGGCCCTACAGGAAAGAAGGTGAGGCAGCCCTATATGGAAGTCCTGGGCTAGAGGACAGGAAAGGAAAAGGCAGGTTAGCAGTGATCTGTGCTCCTGGTGGGAAACAAGCTAACTTTGGCTGTAGAATATGGCAGCATTGACCCAGGGATCAGACACAACAAGACCTGCTGAGATTAGGGGAGTTTGGCAAACTGAGAACAAAGAAATTCATGATGCCTTAGTTTAGGGGATTTCCACTTTGACTTTCCCAATTGGAAGAGCCATGGGGATTTGCAGTTGAAGAAAGGGACATCAGAGCCAGTTCCATCCTTTACTAGTTGTTATTTAAACTATTAGCAAGCCATTTAAACTGTTAATGTTTAGACATCATTAAGATAAAAAAAATTTGTTAATATGACTAAAAAAGGTATCACTGGGAAAGCTGTCAATCCATGAAGGGAAACAACCTGAATAGACTGGAGTCCAAAATGACAGCTCCAAAGAAATTAGACTGTTTTCTTCTCACCCACTTGTGCCCCTTTCCCAAAGCCCAGGGAACAAACTGCAGAAGAGGGGGCGTGGTAGATTGTAAGGGCTGTGGAGAGATAGGGGTGAATCATGAGACTACAGGAATATAGTCTGGACTCCTGATTGATCAACATGTCTGTGCATACAAGCTTCTCCAACTGGGTCTATGGGAACCTTGGGTTGTTCAAAATTTGGACATAGATACTTGCAAAATGCACCAATTACCTGATTGTATGACATAATGAGTGACATCAATGCTATCTGCAAAGAACTGTGTCATTGTATTGTAGAATCCCTTAAAAAATAAATAAATTCATAAAAAAGATAGAAAATTTAAAAAATTAGCAGGCAGAGTTATTAGAAGGATTAAACAGTAGGTATTCTCCTCAGCAAAGAGGCCATAGCTCTTCAATAGAGCATTTAGTTATTTGGACCTCTCTCTCTTCTCTCTCTCTCTCTCTCTCTCTCTCTCTCTCTCTCTCTGCCTCTTTCTTTCTCCTCACTTTCTCTCTCCCAGTATCTCCCTGGAGCCCCACCTGCCCCCAAACTTACTATGTAGACCAGACTGGCCTTGATCTTACAGAGATCCACCTGCCTCTGCTTCCCCAGTGCTTGGATTAATGACATGGACCATTATGCCCTTTTAAGGGTTTTTTAATTTACATTCTTGATTCAAGAATTTCGTACAACATATCTTGATCATATTCAACCCCCTCCTTCTCCCACTGGATCCAACCCAATCTCACTGTCCCCACAACTTTGTGTCCTCTTTACTTTTTAAATGCCTATTGAGTCCAGTCTGTGCTCCCTAAATATTCTTAGGTTTGAGTCCCATGGGGCATGGTCAATGTACTCAGGGTCAAATTTCTAAAGAAAAGTGAGGATACAAGATGGAGGCTCCTGGGTGGTGGGTGTGATCTAAGCAGCTAAGGCAAAGTTGGACTTAGCATCCCCACCCTCCAGAGTGTTGGGAGCACTAGTCCTGAGGGCATTTGCACTCCTCCTGACTGCGACTGCAGTTCTGGGTGACGGACGTTGCCCGAGGGCATCTGGAGACAGCAGAGACAACTCTGGCATGGGCTGGGCCTCCCTCCCATGGGACCCAGGTGCAGACCTTGGCAGCTGGCCCTGGAAGGTTGGTGGGTGGACTGTGGGTGGACCTCAGGTGGCGTTAGGTGGTTCTCCGAGTGCATCTTTTCCAGGTGGGTGACTGGGGCTCGTCCCACTTTGGCAAGGAGGACTACAGGTGCACAGCAGTGAGGTATGGTATCTTCTTGCCCTCAAGGCCAGGAGTGCCTGGGGGCCTCAGGGTGTTTGTTCCATGGGCCTCAGGGTTTGGGTCCAGCTTGGGTGTTGCATAGCTCTGGTCATTGGGAGAGTTGTTTGCTGGCTGGGTGAGGGGTGCTGGTCTATTCAGTCTTAGGACAGAGGTGAGACCTTGGGACTTAAACTATCTACACTTGTATGCTAATTAAGTAGTCAATGAAACACCTAAAGAATATCAGCCTTCAGCTCAACAAAGAAACATCTAAACCACAATCAACAACAACAAAACCCAAATGCCTAAAGCACAATACAAAAACAATAATATGAAAAACCCACATGATAAACCTCCACCAAACACTACTAGTCTTACTGAAGGAATCCTATAGTGAAGACTCCTTAGATATAACTCAGGACATAGATCTTAAAAGAACCATTATAAACATAATTAAAGAAATAAAAGAACTGAAATAATTTAAAGAACGCATGTTCAATGAAATGAAAGATCTGAAGGAAGATAGGGATAAATTAAAAGAAGACAATGATAAACTGTGGAGTGAAATTACAAAAGATATAGAAACATTGAAGAAAATTCAAGTTGAAAGGAAAAAAGAAGTGCGACACTCCACAAAGCATGCGGAAAGGATGGAGAAAGTCTCGATAACAGAATGGATGAAGTAGAACATAGAATGTCAAGACCAGAAGACCATATGGAAGAATTAGATCGATCAAGGAAAGATTGTGAAAAATTAAAAAAATACAAGAAAACTGTGGTATACTATGAAAAGACAAAACTTATGAATCATAGGAATAGAAGAGGAAGAAGCTTCACATGATAATGGTATCTCTCAGATTGTTTAACAGAATTGTGTAAGAAAATTTTTCCAAATTAAAGAAAGATATACCTACAAAAATACAAGAAGCTGGATAGATGGCTCACCGGTTAAGAGCGCGGACTGCTCTTGCAGAGGACATGGGTTTGATTCCCAGCACCAACATGGCAGCTAAGAACCCTCTTTAGCTCCAGTTCCAGGGGAATCCAATGCCCTCTTCTGACCTCCGTGGCATTGCTCAACATGGGTGCACCGACCTACATGCGGACAGTACACTCATACACATAAAAAAAAAAAAATACAAGAAGCATATAGAACACCAAGTAGACAGAACCAGAAAAGAAATTCTCCACACTGTATCACAGTAAAAACACTAGATGTTCAAAGCAAAGAGAGGATACTGAGGGCAGCAAAAGAAAAACAGCAAGTCACTTATAAGGGAAAACCTATCATAATTACAGCTGATTTTTCATTGCAGACAATTAAAGCCAGAAGAGCTTGGTCTAAAGTATTCCCAGTTCTAAATGACTTTAGATGTCAACCCAGAATACTTTATCCAGCAAAAATGTCTCTTATAATTGAAGGAGAAAGGAAAATATTTCATCACATAAAGTGGAAGAATTCTTGTCCAGAAAGCCATTCCTTCGGAGAATATTTGAAGTAATACAAAGAGCAGAGGAAGGGCCAGGCATGGTGGCACATGCTTTTAATCTCAGCACTCAGGAGGCAGAGACAAGTGGATCTCTGTGAGTTCAAGGCCACCCTGGTCTACAGAGTGAGCTCCAGGCCAGCTGGGACTAAAGGGAGACCATGTCTCAAAAAAAATAAAAAACAAAACAAAACAAAACAAACAAAGAGCAGAGGGTAGGAATGGCTAAAACCAACTAGCAACAGAAAATAAACGAAACTACTATTAGGGAAATAAAAACCTAGGGCAAGAATGTACCAGAAACCAAAATGATTGGAAGTAATACAAATCTCTCAATAATAACTTTAAATATCAATGGACAGCATTCTCCAATTAAAAGACATAGACTGCCAGAATGGATTAATAAACAAAACCCATCCCTTTCTTGTCAGTAAGAAACTCATCTCACCTTTAAAGATAGAAATTATCTCAAGGTGAAAGAATTGAAAAAAGTAATACAAGCAAATGGCACTAAGAAACAAGCAGGAGTCACAATTCTAATATCAGATAAAATAGTCTTCAAACTAAAACTAATTAGAAGAGATAAAGAGGGTCACTTCATTCTTATCAAACAATTAACCAAGAAGATATCACAATCATTAATTAATTAATTAATTTATTTATTTTTTGGTCTTTTCGAGACAGGATCTCCCTATAGCTCCAGCTGTTCTGAAACTCACTCTGTAGATCAGGCTGGCCTTGAAACAATTAATTTATATGCACCAAACTCAGATGCACTGAACTTCATAAACAATTTTACAGAAATTTAAGGCACAGATTGACTCTAGCACACTAGTAGTAGGGGACTTCAATAGCCCACTGTGTCCACTACACAGGTCAACTGGGCAAAGAATAAACAGAAAGACATTTGAACCGAACAATATAATACACCAAATGGACCTAATAGACATCTATCGAGTATTTCAGCCAAACACCAAAGAATATACTTTCTAGTCAGTTCTCCATGGAACATCTCCAAAATTGACCACATTCTGGGACACTGAACAACCTTCAACAAATACAAAAAATTGAAATAATTCCATGTATTCTATCAAACCATAATGCAACAAAGCTTAATATCAACGACAAAAGAAGCCCTACTAAATACAGGAACTCATGGGGACTAAAAACATACTCCTGAACAATGAATGGGTCAAGGGAGAAATTAAGAAAGAAATAAAAGTATTCCTGGAATTAAACAAAATGACAATGGAACACAATAAAACCTCTGGGACACTTTAAAAGCAGTCCTAAGAGGGAAATTTATACCTCTAAGTGCCTACATTAAAATAACAGAAAGAGCACAAATAAATGACTTATTGCTACAACTCAAAACACTTGAAAGACAAAAACCAAATGACTCCCAAACCTAAAAGACAAGAAGAAATAACAAAAATCAGAGAAGAGATTAGTGAAATAGAAACAAACAAAACAATACAAAGAATCAATGAATCTAATAGCTGGTTCTTTGAAAGAATAAACAAGATAGACAGACTAGCCCAGCTAGCCAAAAGAAAGAACAACTCCAAATTAATAAAATTAGAGATGAAATGGATAGATAATAAAGAAACAAAAGATAATATAAAGATCCAGAACATTATGTGGGAATATTTTAAAAATATATACTCTGTTAAATTTGTTAACCTAAATGAAATGGATGACTATCTGAAATCATGGGACTCACCAAAGCTCAACCAAGAAGAGGTTAACTGTCCAAACATATATGAAGAAATAAAATCAGTAATACAAAATCTCCCAACTAAAAGCCCATGCCCTGATGGATTTGCAGCAGAATTTTATCAGACATTTAAAGAAGACCTACAACCAAATTATTTAAAAGGATAGAAGAGGGTAGCCTCCCAAATTTCTTCTATGAAGCCAGCACCACTTTAATACCAAACCAGGAAAAGATACAAGTGAAAAAGAAAACTGTATACCCATATTCTCACTGAATATAGATGCAAAACTTCTCAACAAAATCCTTGGAACTCAAATACAGGTACACAACAAAAAGGTTATTCACCATAATCAACTAGGTTTTATTCCAGAGATTCCAGGATGTTTCACCATACATTAATGAATTATATAAATGGACTCAAAGATAAAAACCAAATGATCATCTCAATTGATGCAGAAAAGGCTTTCAATAAAATACAACATGTCTTTCTGTTTAAAGTCCTAGAGAGAACTGGACTGGAGGGAACATTCCTCAACATAATTAAAGCTATATAAAACAAACCCAAAGCCAACATCATCTTAAATGAAGAAACAATAGAAGTGTTCCTCTTAAAATAAGGAACTACACAAGGTTACCCACTATTTCCCCTCCTTTTTTTTAATTTTTAAATTTAATTTTATTTATTTGTGTATGTGTATGAATGTACTGTCTGCATGCAGGTCTGTGCACCTGTGTCGTGCAATGCCGCGGAGGTCAGAAGAGGGTCTCGGATTCCCCTGGAACTGGAGTTCTCCTGGAATTGGAGTTTCAAACGGTTTTTGGCCACCATGTGGGTGCTGGGGATCGAACCCGGGTCCTCTGCAAGAGCGGTCGGTGCTCCCAACCGCTAAGCCATCTCTCCAGCCCCTTCCCCTCTTTTTTAATATGGTGCTTGAAACTCTTGCTAGAGCAATAAGACAAGACAAGGAGATTAAAGGAATGCTAATTGGAAAAGAGGTCAAAGTATCCCTTTTTGCAGATGACATACACCTAAGAGATCCCCAAAATTCCAGTAGAAAACTCCTAGAAATGATTTACAGTTTCAGTAAAGTTGCAGGTTCCAAAACTAATCTATAAAAATCAGTAGCCTTCCTATATGCCATCAACAAGCAATTGGAGAAGGAGTACATGGAAACACTTCCATATACAATAGCCTAAAAAAAATAAAACATCTTGGAATAAACTTGACCAATGATACTAAAGATCTTTACAGTGAAACCTTTAAATCTTTGAGGAAGGAGATTGAGGAAATCATCAGAAGATGTTTTGGATTGGAAGAATTAATATAGTAAAAATGACCATATTTCCAAAATTAATAGACATAATCAATGCAGTCCCAAACAAAATCACTATGATGTTTTTCACAGAATTAGAAGAAAGCATTCTAAAATTCATATAGAAAAACAAAAGTCCTTGGATAGCCAAAGCAACCCTGAGCAAAAAGAGTAATGCAGAGGGAATTACTACTATACCAGGTTTTCATCTCTACTACAGAGCTATAGTTATAAAAACAGCATGGTACTGGCATAAAAATAGACCCATAAATCAACAGGATAAATTTGAAGACCCAAACTTGAATACATATAATATCAGCCACCTTATATTTGACAAAGGAGCCAAAAACACTCAATGGAGGAAGAGTAGCATCTTCAACAAGTTGATGCTGGCAAAATTGGATCACCACTTGTAGAAGAATGAAACTAAACCCCTGCCTTTCACCTTACACAAATGTCAACTCTAAATGGATCAAAGCCTTCAGTGTGAAACCTGAAACTCTGAATATGTTAAAGGTAATATAGACAGTAACCTGCAACAAATAGGTGCAGGAAAAGACTTTCTAAATCAGCCAGCAGTTGTGTAGGAACTAAGGTCCACTATCAACAAGTTGGACCCAATTAAACTAAAATGCTTCTTTTTAGCAAAAGAAACAAAGAAGTGAAGAAAACCCACAGAATGGGATGAAATCTTCACCAGTGACACATCTGACAGAGCTTTAACATCCAGAGTATACAAACTTCTCAAAAACCAAAGGTCCAAGAAAATAAATGATCTGATTAAACGATGGGCTAAGAATTTAAGATAGCTCAGAAATACCTTAAAAATTGTTCAACTTCCTTAGTAATTACGGAAATGCAAATCAAAACCACATTAAAATTTCATCTTACAGGGGCTGGAGAGATGGCCTAGCGGTTAAGAGCGCCGACCGCTCTTGCAGAGGACCCGGGTTCAATCCCCAGCACCCACATGGCGGCTGAGAACCGTCTGAAACTCCAATTCCAGGAGAACTCCAGTTCCAGGGGAATCCGACGCCCTCTTCTGACCTCTGCGGCATTGCACGACACGGGTGCACAAACTTGCACGCAGACAGTACATTCAAACATACAGAAATAAATAAAATTAATAAAAAAATTTCATCTTACACCTGTAAGATTAGCTATGACCAAGAAAACAAATGACACTAACTATCAGAGAGAGTGTGGAGAAAGGGGAACACTTATTCATTGCTGGTGGGATTGCAGCACCTAAGGAAAGGGGTGTGGAGAACACTCAAAAGGCTAAAAATAAACCTACAATTTGACCCAATTATACCACTCATAGGTATATACCCAAAGGATCCATGTTTATTGCTGCTCTTTTCATGATAGCAAAGAGCTGGAAGCAGCCCACATGTCCTTCAGCTGATGATAATGAAGATGTGGTTTATACAATGGAGTTCTATGCATCATTGATTACCATGGAATAAATATTGAAAGAATTACTGGGTATGATAATGTTGCCACTACAAAGAGAGTCTTTTAGCCTAGTTTTTTTTATCCTAGAATCCAAAGGCTAGTCATTTATCCTAGGAATCTTGACATCACTTACATTTGCTATAAAACTTGATCTTCAATGGCAGTCATAGTTTTTTTAGTTAAATGCAAAGATACTAAAGAACTTTACAATGAAATCCTTGTAAAGAACAAGGTTTCAAGTCCTGCTATGTACTCTGCATATTTTAAATGAGTTGATTTTTTTCTGATATATACATATACATATATACATATCCCTTACTACATTACCCTCAGAAGTTTGAGGCTCCAAGCTAAATGTGGCAAATTAATATCTCATCTATAGTGTCCTCTCTCAGGTATCCTGAATTCTACCTCAAACTCTACAGATGATACCAAATAAACAAAAATTTCACTTAAAGATTAAAAAAATTCCAGTTATTGAATAACTTGGCATCTGAAAATCCTCCAGGCAGGATTGGGAAGATAATTCAGCAGGTAAAATTATCTGCCACAAAAGGTAATGAGCTGTCAATAATTATGTTTAAAATCAATAATAATAATAATAATAATAATGGAAGCAGAGCCCTCAGCAGCATTTTCCTCTCCATAACCTGTGATGATTTGCCAAGCCAGGGAGCAGGTCCCTGCTTTTCTTTGCCATCTATGTGGGCTCTGGGGCTCTTTGTAAGCTTCACTCAGCCTGCCTCGTCTTTCCGCTGCTTCTTTGCCTGCTCTTCACAGCTCGGTGACATTGGCCTTTCCTGTTGCTGGATCTCTACCAACCAGTCCTCATTCTGAGCCTGCACACATGCTGTGTCCTCTGCCTGGCAGACTCTTTTGACACTAATGTCTGCTACCTTAGATCCCAGCTGCAGTGCCTGCTGCTTACAGGCATCTCTGATGTTCTGGATGGCATTGTGCCCTCTTAAATATTTTCTAATATCCCGAGCTTATCTTAAATATATTTTAATCGATATTTGTGCTATTTCATTTAGTGTCAATTGTACCTACTAGCATTTACATTTTGTATTGAGAAAGACTATATCTTTCTGGTTTACTGTCCTGGTTTTAGCATTTGGTCTAGTCCACTAAGTACTTCTGAATCCAATGGATAGGCGACAAAATCTGACCAAGATGGGAACGCTGTTTCACCTTGAGGCTGGAGCTCAGGCTCTGGAGCTGGACAGTCTTACTAAGGAAACAGTGTTCTGTTTGCTTATCCTATAATCCTGTTCAAGAAAACAAACATCTTTAAGCCCAATGTTTACTGTAAAATGGATATGATATATTGCATGCAGTTATTGTGAAATATAAATTTTGATTGTGGTTTATTCAGAAGCACCAAAGCACTATTGCATAACAGGCATGCAATAATCACTCAATAAAAATTTTCCAGTGCCTAAGGGTCTCATCTATTAAGTTTTATGTACAAAATAAATCTGAATATGGCTATGATAAATGCCATGCGCATGTCACTAAAACCCAGGTGAGTGGTAGCATGCCCAAACCAAAGGAAGACCAATTTTTCTCAGTGGTGATCAAAGTCGTAATTGATCTTGTGACATTACATGGTAAGATGCTTGTTCTCTCTTCCAGCTTAGCCTCTGGGAAGTGAGAATGTTCAAGTTGCAGTACCATACAACTTCTTCTAGAACTCCCTCGAAAGCCAAAACCTCATCTCCAGTTACAAGAAGATGATATGCTTCCTCCTGAGGGACTGGGGACAGAAGGGTCTCACAATCCTTTTCTTAGGAACAACTGGTCATTAGCCAGTGCATTAAGAAATAGAAGGCTGTGCCAGAATAACTTCTAAGCATTGAATACATGATAGGAGGTTACATGCATATCTTGTTCCATTCAACCTGGTTTCTCCAACATATCCATCTAAGATGTGCATTCTGTTTTATATACAAAATAAAACCTTTTAAAATATGTTTAACAATCTTTCATTTTCACTTACACATTGTTGAAAATTATATTGAACCAAAAAGAGCACTAACTGCACCCTTTAAAATGCTATTTCTGAAGAACGTTTTAGGAAAAGAGCATACAAAAAAATCAATGTTAACTATTGTTACTGTGCGAGTTTATTCTTTATTATCATTTTATGCAGTACAATCAAGAGAAGACCATGTCTGAATGGATACTAAATCAAGGTGGGGTTCTCCCCAGTAGGACAGAAGATCTCACAAGATAAAGCCCTACTTGATTCACCATTATTAAGTATCAATATAGTATGTGCATTTGAAAAGAGCTTCACAGTGAGGCTAATCTCAGTATTTGAAACCCTCTAACTAGGCATTGCATGCCTATAACCAAATACTAGAAATACTAGAAACTGGATGGTTTATGGCCACTTTCATTCATGCTGCCTCAGCCTCCCAAGTGCTGAGATTACAGGTGTGCACCACCACACTAGTTCACATTATACTGTTTCACAAGCAGAAAGTATAACTCCACAGTCTTAACACAATGAAATTTGGGAATGATCTATTGTGGCAGTTAACACTACCCTAACCGGTATATTCATTTAAAAGGAAAGAGCATCATAATGTCCTTAGAAGGGTCTTGATATCTTGAAGTCAGCAAGAAGTGGAAATGCCTGCTCAAGACTGAGGGGGGCCCTGAAGCCAGGACCAGAATTGCTGCATCCATCATCCAGCAGACTTTGACACGAGACTGTGCTTCTTCTCCTATATGCCAAGTGATTTATATGGTGGCACTGACCTTGTCACACATTAGCATTCTGATAATTGCTTTTCAAATAGGACTGATTGCTAGCTTGACACAGTTTCTCGTTTTTGACATTCTTGCATACTGGTTATTTCCCTTAAATATTCCTTTCTTTATTACATGCCCTTGAAAGAGACATTTGGGAAACAGAGGCACCATTTGTAAGGTCATTGGTTCTTCTCTAGTGCATGGAAGGTACACAGAAGTCAACTCCTCAAAGAATGTAGTCTAGAGAATCATACTTCTGATGATCTAGAACACTTAAGGCAAACGTCTGGTTCTCCCAAGATGCTAAATGCATATTTACAATTTTTGATGCAATCTTCCAAATTGTAAGTACTTTTCTGTGTCCCATTTATAGGCAGTATATGCTTGTAAATATGTGTATGTATGCTTCCCAACATAATTAGGGTATTAGCTTAATCATTCTCTGGAGGACTTAAAGCACTGTTTGGTAAAACCTCTTTTCATAGAAACTCACTTGCAATAGTCTTTCTTCTCTTATTGTCAAATTTCTGAGGGTAATGTAGTAAGGAATACATATAATAGAGAATAAGCAACTCACTTAAAATATGCAGAGTACATAGCAAGGCTTGAAACTTTGTTCTTTATTTCTGCTCTTTGCATTAGGCTCACAAAACTGTCATTGAAGATCAAGTTTTATATCAAATGTAAGCGATGTCAAGATTCTTAGGATAAAAGACTATCCCTTGGATTCTAGGATAAAAACAAATCAAAGACTCTCTTTGTAGTGGCAATATTATCATACCCAGTCATTCTTTCAATATTTATTCCATGGTAATCAGATGCATGCAATTATAATATATTATCATTTTCTCCTGCTTCACTGTGCCTGGTGCCATCTCCTTCCAATGTCCTTCCCTCTAGGAATTTCAAGCCCACAGTGGAGATGATATGATCTCAGAATTGCTATCTAATGAAGTGCACTGATAAAGCTTGGTTCTTCTCCACCATCACCCGTGTTCATTTATAAGCATATCTTCATGTTTTCAACAACCTAGATGAAGCTTTGGAGAAGCTCCTCTGTGTGATGAAAGATTCAGAGAAACAGTGACTTTTCCTGTGGACAGGCTCAGGGTGAGTGCCACTTAGAAGAGCAGAGTATTCTTTGTGGGTGAACTGCTGTGTCAAGGAGCCAGGAGCACAGCTGAGGGTCGCTCACCAGGACCGGTAGAAGGCAGCATCAAAGGAGTGATCTGAAATGTGAAAAAGAATCAATAATCATTCTTCAAAATGAGGCTTTTTCAAAATGGCAAATGTCACTGGCTCTTGGCAAAACTACTTGGGATTTATTCTCTCAAAAAGGGCACTACCACAGGGCTGGAATAAAAAAGCCCTGGTATGCTATTCTTTGAAATGGCAAAATGATAGAGAGGCAGCCATGGGGTATGCAGACCTAGATGTAAATTAAATATGCATAATTCCGTGGTATGTTTTGATCCATCTCCTCCTAAGGGAGCTGCTACTAAGGAAGCCATGGATAGATAGAGTAGTGTGCCTGGAGGAGGGGTGGTATGACAGAACATGCATGCATGCCTCAGGAATTTTCAAGTCTCAGTTTTAAGTACATATTGTTTCTTAATTACTCAGCTGTTTCTGTCTTGTAATCTGTTAACTCAGTCGTTCAATCCAAAAAAACCATTTTTCTTGACTTCCCTCTCTTTCCTGTCTAGTTCCAAAATCTCAATCTCTCTCTCTCTCTCTCTCTCTCTCTCTCCTTCCCTCCTTCCCTCCCTTCCTCTCTATTTCTCCTTCCTTCCCCTGCCTTCTGATGAGTATTCTACTCTCTCCTTCATTTGACAAGAAATCAAGCTGTTTAAGTGCTTTTACTCTGGATGCTAATTGCTATGATGTACTCTCCATGTTTATACAAGAGTAATGGGTCTAACGTTTTATCATGCCATGCCTCAGATTTGAATGCATCTGATGAGTGTGTGGGGGGATATAGATTTCAAGAATTTTGCTATATATTTCCATTGTTTCCAGTTTATCCACAGTCCTTTTTCATGACTAATCTCCTATAGGCATCCCCAAATTCCTTTAATATTCCTACAGTTATCCCCAAATATATTATGCTTAAATTTCTGATATGTCTTTTCCCAACTATCCCTCTGAGAGCAAGTTCACCACGTCCTTCAAATACCAATGTCTGTAATTGAATACTTCACAGCAATCAGAAGAACAGCAGTTGCCTACTGTATACATGTGTTTTCCATAGACATGTCAAGTTGAGAAGCCACTTATAAAGAGAGCATGTCATGTTGGAGCTATGAAATTCAGACACATGAAAAATCTATCCATTGTGACAACGGTAGGAAGTCCTCTTAGGGAATTAGATGCTCTGTCTAATATCTTGGCCCCAGTGATAATTACACTGGTGCACATATCTGCAAAAACCATGGAAGTGAGTGTATTAGCTACTCTTCTGTTGCTGTGATAAAACACTGTGAACAAGGCAACTTTTAAAAGGCAGAGTTCATTTGAGCTTATGGTTCCAGGGGAATTAGAGTTCATCATGGTAGGGAGGTTTGGTGGGAGGAGGTGGCAGAATAGGAGCAGAAAGCTAAGGCTTGCTCACATCTTCAAGTAGGCACAAGAATCGGAGGGAGGGACTAGAGATGGCAAGGCTTAAGAACTCTCTAAGGCCGCCCCCAGTGACGTTCTTTCTCCAGCATGGCCACACTTTCTAAGAGCTCCCACAACAGCGCCACCAACTGGGGATAAAATGTCCAAACACTTGGAGCCTATAGAGGACATTCTCATTCAAACCACACGTTGTGCAATGATGTAAAACATTAGTGTGTGTGTGCTTTGACTCATTCAGAGGAATACCGACAGAGGAGTATCTCTTTTAGGGAGACTTTCTCACCCCATCTTCTGTTTATGAAATAATCACCACACATTTATGTCTCTGCTGCCTTTTATAGCCACAATTATAACCCTTTATTTCTGTTTTCCTTATTCTTAGGCTATGGCATCTTTACAAGAAGGAATTTAGTAGCATTTTCTTTTCATCCACGGCACTTAACATAGTGTTTGGTCAGCTGTCACCAAAGAACTGTGGGAAGGTATCACAAAGTGGTCTGAGTTGGCCTCTAGTTCCTGCCATGAACGTTTTCAGGCATGTATACCTGTATTTTGTTAACAGAAAGAACTAGAGACAACAGCCCTGTACTGTTTGGGTATACGTTTACAAACTGCATTGTCTTCCTATTAAGAAGCTGAGTTAAAAGAAAAATAATTTGCACTACCTGAAGGCAGATGTCTACATCAAGCCAGGAGAGCATAGAGTGAGGCTTGTCAACTTAAACATTCAGCCAGGTGGTTGTTTAAGAAAGCAAAATTAATTTGTAGCTGTCAGTCAGTCGAGTGTGATTTGCTTTCATTCTGAAATTTATTGACAGGCTCTAATAACCAGTACTTAAATAGTCTTTTCTGGAAGCAAACAGCAAAGCTGAGAACTCGAAATATGATGTTCACCTCTGGTTCCCAAACAAAACAGGAAGAGGCTATTGTGGTCGTATAGTTTTTATACCATTTTCAAATTTTAATAGGCATTTTCCTATTGGAAGCGTCCCAAATTAGCTTGCTGTTTTTCTTTATTACTGCAAGGTTAATATACTCTGAGTATTTTGGCAAGGTTTACAGCACAGAGAGTGTGGGAAAAAAGAGAACCTGATTGCCTATAATAAAGAGGGTGTTGAAGACTCAGATTCAGCAACCATTTTATTGAGGGACTTCCAGATTTGGACATCTTGACATATTTAATTCATTTACTTTTAACACAATGTGGAGAAGGATTTTCAGATGAAGAAATTAAGACTGCAGGAGTAAAATAATTACCCAATAACATACAGTAAGTGGCAACCTTGAAATTTAGATTACTATATCTTACACTGTGTCTGAACTTAATCACCTGGTGAGTAGTAATTCATGAGGTTAGAGGTAAATGTCTTGAGCATCCCTTAAAACTCACTTCTATTTCTCATTTTGTTTAGATAAGCTAAAGCCAAGTTACTACCCACATACCATTCAACAGGGGATAGCATGTACTGACAGCTACTAAACACTAGACACAAATTTACTTATTTATTTTTGTATACAATGGGGACTTATAAGAAGAGAAGAACAGAGTTCTGCCCCTCAGTAAGTGCCAGTCTGTGATGAAAGAACATGGCAATTTCTTCAAGGTTTAAGGGAAGATGGGTGGTCGTTTAACAATCTGAACCTATTATTATTGAAAGAACAAGGAACAACTGCTTTTTCCCAAGCCAACTTCTGCTTGTGCTTAACATTAGCAATTGCTCTGGTGGGTTTGAAGTGATGTCAACAGGCTTCAGGATCTGGAATGTGCAGGAGTCAGCCACCCTTGTCCCCTAGGCTTCCTGCTTCCATTTAGAACAGCACTAGAGCACAGAAGGAGCTGATGAGACAGGAAATGCCTGACTGCCAGGGATTCAGAGAGGAGGGAGTGGAATTTGATCTCCACTGGAGGAACTGGTTACACTTTCTGTGCATAGGAAGAATATAATGGGATATGTTAGGTATATAGTAATGATACTTTGTTCCACCTAAGTTCCAGGGCTTGGAGCTCCAAGGTTTGAGAAGTTTAAATATTTTGAGGATTGCAAACCTTAAAAAAGGCATCAGTTATATGGGGACCAGAAAAATAAAAATAATTACCATGTGTTCTGGTAACACAGAAAAGGTCAATTCTAAACATGGATAAAGGTTTTAAAACCAAGCAAAGAAAATGGCAGTGTTCCAAGACTGGAGACCAATGTGCACCACACATCAGAGACTATATTAGCTGTTGTTCCAGGAGCTGGGTTCAGGTCACAATCATCCCTAACTCCAGTTCGAGGGGATCTGGTGCCCTCTGCTGGCCTAGGAGGGCATTGCATGCATGTAGAACACTTAAACACATGTAGGCAAAATACTCAAACACATAAAATAAAAATAAATAAATCCAGAAAATTAAAAAAAAATCAAAATTGTGAACGAACTCACTCAAAAATAAGGAGTAAGGCCCTGTATGTATCCAGAGTTCTCCAGATAAGTGGAATCAACAAGATAACATACATAAATATTCAAATATGGGGAACAAGAATTTAAGAAATTATTTCATGTGGTTATGGGGGCTTAGAAAAGTATGTAGGTTAGTAGGCTGAAGACACAGGGAAGATTTTCAGTCTACGTACAAAACTGAGCTGCTGACATTATTCTGCTGGTCAGCGGAGATTATTTACTCCATTAGGACCTTCAACTGATTGCGTGAGGGCCACAGTGCAGGTCTATTCAGATTCCACAAATTTAGAAATTGATCTAATTCAAAAAGCACCTTCACAAAACATCCAAAATATGTTTAACCAATCATGCCCAGCAAGTACATAAAGAAGCATATATAAATGCTGAGTTTAAAATGTATATTTTGAGTTAAAAAATCACTTTGAATCCCAAGATTCAAAGTGACTTATTAAAGCAAAGGAAGACAGATTTCTGTGAAATCTGGTGAGGTTACCATAGTCTACATAGCAAGTTCCAAGTCAGCTGGGCTTACAGGAAGAACCTGTTTCAAAATAACCAGAAATAAATAATGAAAAATATAAATAAATCAGTAAATAAAATTGAGAGATAGCCCTAATCAGATAAAAGCAAAGCCTATAATTTTTTAAATAGGTAGAGCCAGCTTGTAGATGGTGCCTGAATTTTTAATTGAACAGATGCTAATGATATTAACAGAGACAGATATAGAAAGTAAAATAGGATTTAGTCATGTTGCGTTTGAAATGGCAGCATAGCAACTCCTTCTAAATATGCAGAGAACACAGCAAACACAGGTGTGCGAGCATGCAGTTAAGATAAGAAGATACACATTTTGGAATTGTTATTATATAGTTGACTGCCGAAATTGTGTGTTTACCAGGCCCATAGTGAGGAAACAGCTGAGGCTGGTACTCTGGGGAATGTCAGCATTTATATACCGAGAGGGAGACAGTAAAGAAAGGAGACTTACAAAATTATCTGGAACCAATGGTGAGTGAGCAGAGAGGGTCTGCAAAGGTGAAGAAGATGCAGCCTTAAAGGAATGACAGTAAGATCTACAAAACAAAGACATAGGGGGCTTCTAAGCCATCCAAAATCCTTGTGCTTAGAAGTGGAAGACAGGAATAATAAATAGAAGCCATAGGTAGAAATGCAAGCACTTTGAGTGGCAGAATAATGGAGATGATGGAGAAAAGCAAGCACACTGGTAGGCAACACATTAAAAACAAGATGGCAGAGAAGGGAACACACTGAAGGACTTGGGGGAGATTTTATAAGAGAGAACTGGAAGCGTTTCTTTTTAATCTCGGTGATTAAAGGTGAAAGGTCATCCTTAATATAACACACTGGGCTCTCTCTGTCTCTTTACTTTCTCTTCCCCGATGGTGTATGGAATTATATATCTTAGTAGTAAAAGTGGAGCAACCCCCCCCCCTTCCTTTTAGGAGCAGGCCCTGGCAGCACGTGGTGTGTGTTCTCCACCTCTGCCAAATAGTCAGCCTAGAAAGAAAGGTGTCTTGTCAGAGTCTTGAAGACCTTTGGGGACTCAGTGCTAAAAATGATGGATCTCCAGTCCTGGGATCAATACTGGAGCCATGATCTGCAAATATATGCCTCCTCTCTCTTTTCATGGTCAGTGAAAAGAGCTGTTTGGATTGGCCCTCTGTGTTTTGACTTCATGTTCAACAGATCAGATAATAGTGAGTGAAGGAGAAACACTACTATTCAGCCCTTGATTTAACAAGCACTAAATATTAAGTCAACATCCAAGTTCTTTTCCATTTATATGTGGAGTGAGGCACTTGTACGCAGGGCCAAGAGGCTTCCAATTACCTTTCCCCCAATACACCGCAGTTTTTGAATAGGCCAAACTCAGTAAATCAATACATATTTCTCAAATCCAAAAATGTCCATTCATCTTATTCCTAAACTAGCTACTTCTCAGGATAAGAAGACAGAGTATGGTCTTGCATATTCAATATAAAATTTTTACTATCTAACATATGAGATGACACCCTACAAATAAAGATAAAATGAGGATAATCAGAAAGAAAAGGAGTAGACAATAAAGATGGAACATTTCACATAAAAATGACAATAGACAAATGTTTATAAGAGAACACAAATTAATCAACATAGATGAAAAAGACAGATGCTATACAGTGCTGGTGAGGATTCATGGAAATAGGAAATGCCTATTGTATTTTTACAGGTGTGTAAATTTAGGAAGATCCTTTTATAATTCTTTTGTTTTTACATTTTATTTTTTGGGGGGGAGGGGTTGGCACATAAATACAAGAGCATGCATCTGGCGTGCAGAGGACAACTTGCAGGAATCAGGTATCTCCTTCTACCATGTGGGTTCTGTGCATTGAAGTCAGCTTGGGAGGCTTGGTGGCAGGAGGTTTTACTTGTTGAACCAACTAACCTACTCAGGAAACTTTTTATAAGGTGATTTGGTGGCACTATCAAGCTGTAAAGTGTGCAAATCTTTATACATGAAATTCATAAAGGAATAAACCTTTATGCATAGCCTCCCATTTTTCTTTTATAAATTTATTTAAAATATTTTATTTATTATTTTTATTTGTTTTCTATGTGTATGAGTGTATTGCCTGCATGAATGTAAGTACATCCATGTCTTGTGATGCTTACAGAGGTCAGAGGAGGGAGTTGGATTTTCCTGGAACTGGAGTTATAGATGGTTGTTGGCTGCCATGTGGGAGCTGGGAATCAAACCCAGGTCCTCTTCAAGAGCAGTCAGTGCTCTTAACCACTGAGCCATTGCTCCAACACCAGAGTCTCACATTCTTTTTTTTTTTTTTTTTTTTTTTTTTTGAGACAGATTTCTCCCTTTAGTTTCAGCTGGCCTGGAACTCACTCTGTAGACCAAGTTCAAGGCTGGCCTTGAACTCACAGAGATCCACCTGCCTCTGCCTCCCAAGTGCTAGTATTAAAGGCATGCACCACCATGCCCAGCTCACATTCTTAATGTCCATAATGTATCTTGGCATTGTTAGAAACAACCTCAGTGTTGATTAGTAGTAGCTGTTATATTAATTTACAATTATGTTATGTGATACTCTAGAATGGAGTCTGTCTACTTTATCTTGACATTTCATTCTGAACCTTGACATTTAACTTGGATAATTTCTGCTGTGGGAGAATTTCCTGTGCCCTGTAGATGTTTAGTAGCATCCATCCTCCCTGGCAGCTTCTAATTCTAAATCTATGACAACCAAGCCTATTTCCAGACATTGGCAAGTGTCTCATGTGAGACAGGGGCATAATTATCCATGTTTAAAACTCACAAACACACAGGGCAAAATGACAAACAAATATGTAAATATTTAAGCAGAAATGTTCTAAGTCATTATTCTCACACAGTGGAAATAAGTTGTTATAATTGAAAGAGCATGTCACGTCACGTGCAGAAGAGATACATGCGAGTATGAGTATATATTATTTATTTATTTATTTATTTATTTATTTATTTATTTATTTTTGGTCTTATCGAGACAGGGTCTCCCTGTAGCCCCAGCTGTCCTGGAACTCACTCTGTAGACCAGACTGGCCTTGAACTCACAAAGATCCCCCTGCCTCTGCCTCCCAAGTGCTAGGATTAAAGGCGTGTGCCACCATGCCGGGCTAGAGTATATATGTTTTAAATGGATCAAGTGCTCCATGCTTGTGCCATAGAGTCACCTGGCAGACTGTGCTTTCTCTGAGGGGTCCTCTGCCTTTCCACCACTATCACCTTCAAATATCAGGAACATTTCTTACTCTCTGATGTTGTCCTTGAATCACATCTCTACTTCCGCAATTAACTTCTGAAGCACAGTTCTCTTATCAACATGCTGCAGAATCACCCCCATTTTTAACTATGCAAAATGAAGTGCCAAGAATTACCTTCACCTTTGTCAAGGTCACCCAGTTTGTAATTTTCAGAGATGGTTGATGGAGCTTGCTCTCTCTGGCTCCAAAGGCATATTCTTGTCCCATTCCCTTGGCATCGGGAAAGAGACTGATGTTCCCCAAAGGGGTAGACTTCCACTTTTCTCAGCATTCTGTGTCCCAGCTGCCTCCACATCACAAGCAAGCTGTTCACCGCCATCCCGCTGGACACTCAGTGGAGCCAAATATCAGGTCAGGACAACATTGACCACAAAGCAGAGTCAGGGAGGGACAAGAGCCAGGGCCCGTGACTACTGTGTTTTAATATTCACTTAACTTTGTGGAGAGTAATTGTATTCCACTCATTCTACACCAGCTGGTATTTACTTCATCCTCCATCAGGCATCAACAGAGCATGGGGCTGCAAGACAGAAATATTACTCTGGCGAGCATAAATATTTCATTTTTCACACCACAAATGTGTTGATGATTTATTAATTAGCCTAAAGGCTGCTGCCTCTGCAGAGCTGAAAACGAAGGCTTTCTGCTCTGTGGATAGGGCTTGTTGGGGGCATGGTCCCCATGGGTGATGCTCAGCCAGGAACATGGACCGTAAAGGACCTCTGGAAGATCCATTCCAAGCTTCATAGCCTGGTCTTGGCTTTTTAACACCCCCCCCCAAAAAAAAACCTTGCAGAGAACTTTACCAGCTGCAAAAATATCTTGTCTCTGCCCTTCCAGAAAACCTGAAATTCCAGAGCTGGCTGCTGAGGTGAGGTTCCTAGCCTTCTCAGGGTTTGTGACTGCCGTTGGGCCCCTTGCTCAACAGTTATCAAGAGTCAGATATTCAGGGATTCAGGGGCTGGAGAGATAGCTCAGTGGTTCAGAGTACCGCCTGCTCTTGCACAGGATCTGGATTCAATTCCCAGCACCCACGTGGTGGCTGAGAACCATCTTTAACTCCAGTCCAGGGGAATCTGACACCCTCTTCTGATCTCCGCAGCATTGCAAGACATGGGTGCACCTACTTACATGCAGACAGTACTCTCGTACACATAAAATAATAATAATAATAATAATAATAATAATAATAATAATAATAGTAGAGTCAGATATTAAGTGGGACATCCATAGGAAATTCATCCACAAATGATAGGTCAATGGCAGTACCGTAGCTCTTCTTTTTTTTTATAACCTCTCATACACCAGAGATTATTACTATTATAAATATCCCAGGCACGAAATATTCATAAACAGTGGTTCATTCGGCCCGAGACGTGTACATTGCCTGGAGAAACCCCCTGATCTCTTGATCTCTTGGACAGGACCCTCATTTGTACTGTGAACAAGTTGTAAGTTGTTAAAAGGAAGAGTTTAAATATTGAGGCTGAAACATAAGCTTCGTTATGATGAAGATCAATTTGAGGCCATGTTTTGTCTTCAGATCCTAGTGACCTACAACTCCCTGGAACTGTACAGAATAGTGGCTTTCAGCAGAGTGAGGAAGATGTGATTTTGCCCTCAAGAAACAACTGGCCATGTCACAGTTTTTGGATGTCGGACATTTGAACATCGGCCTACAGGTTTTGGTGATCAGAACTGTGGAAAGGCAACAGCATTTAGCGGGTAGAGTTCAGCGACGATGAACATCTAAGATGAACAAGGAAGCTGCTCCCACCTCCAGAAAGAAACCTTTGGTCCAAGACATCTGTGGTGTGAGGGTTGGGGAACCCTGGTCCATCTTGGAGGCAGATATCTGAGACCGACTGGATATCCTTATATGGGTCTTTATCTCCCATTGATCTCAAGGAGAACTATGAGCACTGGGAATATGTTACACCCATGCTCAAGACTTTGGCTAAACTTCTTTATTGAGAAATGAAATGTGGGTTGAAGACTTTTGCCTCCTATCCACGTAAACAAAGTCACCTTAATAGGCAGAAGCAATTGTGGGGCAGCAGACCCAAAGAATTTTGGGAGAGTGGGGGAGAGATACCTTCAGAAATACTAGGAGTGGAGATCTCCTGAGCCCAGCGGCAGGTGCCGGGGCACGGGCTGAAGAGCGCCCCCCCCCCCCCTCGTGAATTGAAGGGCATTTAAGTTGGTTCCA